>JADBJO010000760.1:227175-249675 GCA_016801955.1 Conus betulinus | reverse complement strand
TGTGTGTGTGTGTGTGTGTGTGTGTGTGTGTGTGTGTGTGTGTGTGTGTGTGTTTTTTTTTTCAAAAGCCCTGTTGCATTTGCATAGGTGTTAACCCAGTTTTCCTCATTTTACAGCTTCCCATATTGAAAAGTACTTTTTCCCTTATTCTGAGCCCAAAAAAACCTTATACATTACGGAAAACGCAAAAAACATAAACAAAAAAAATTGCTGTGAATACGATGTAATACTCAACATCAGGCAGAACTTCTTGAAACAAATGGCAGTTTAAGACAGTTTATGAATAACAATAACACTTACCCATCCAACAGAATCTTCTCTTCCATTCCAGCAGAATGCATCACTTGAGACAGTTTGTAGATCAAATCACATACCCAAAGTGAAACACTGACAATGATGCAGAATTAAAACTGTTTATAAACCCATTGTTTACATACTCTTCCACTTTACCAACACCATGAGTCCACCAAAGTCACAAACTAATTTGTTCTATGCACTTTCCACTTCAACCAACATGATTAGTCCACTGAAGTCAGGAGTGCATCATTACTTACTGTGATCCCCAAAGTTTTTGTTCTCAGTTATACCAATTTCCCAAGAACACACAGCCATTGTTCTGTTCAACACCGTCACTTGCAAATGACAGTTACTGATGTTCATCGTTGTACTGCTTGCTGGCAGACTGTGCTGCCTGCAACAAGGGGGCTGAAGGTTTGATCTCAAAACTTGACCGATCATCTTCTTAGTTCGTTCCCGTTTCAGTGCTAGGAGTCCGTGTCGTCTGCTATGAAAATGTGTTCACCTCGCAGTTTGCCTCAGTGATGTAAGATTTGCCCATATCAATCATTTTTACCCCGTATTGAAACTTGTATGCGGTCATACAGACCCGAAATCGCAGGTTTCCCGCACAGCAATATGGGAAAACCGTAGGTTTGACACCTATGCATTTGAAATAATGAGTTTTTAAAAATGGCCCTTTGAAATGGCCAGTGAGTAATGTTTGCTTTGTTTAAAAAAAAAGAAAAGAAGAATATTTGGCTTGGGACCATCTCAAATGGCTTTATGTTTATTTTTTTTTTCCATTGCTTCTTGTGATCAGATATGATGTTTGCTACATGGGTCTGTGACACAATGACAAGACAGCAGGACTAAGTTGACTGAAACCTAAAACCTCCTGAAACATGAATACACTGACTGGGTCCGTCCCTTTGTGAACAAGCCTGTGCAAGATATTCTCCTTGCTGAGGGGTTTAGAGTGTAAATACAACTAGGTTCCATTTCTGAACACCAATGTGAAAGAGTAACGGAGGAGGAGGAGGATAGAGGGGGGGGGGGTGTGATCACAGAAGCAAAAGAAGAATAAAATAAGCACACACACACACACACACACACACACACGCACGCACGCACGCACGCACGCACGCACGCACGCACGCACGCACGCACGCAAGCACGCATGCACGCAAGCACACACACACACACACACACACACACACACACACACACACACACGCACGCACACACACACACACGCGCGCGCGCGCGCGCGCGCGCGTGTGTGTGTGTGTGGTGTGTGTGTTTGTGTGTGTGTTTGTATGTTATATGCATATGCATTCATACACGCATATATGTACGCACACGCGCGCACATGCATGCATCTAGTAACGTGCTTACACATGCCGACATATCACACATGCATAAATAAGTACATGCATGCGTGCACACGCGCACACACACACACACACACACACACACACACACACACACACACACACACACACACACACACACACACACGCACGCACGCACGCACGAGCGCGCATATGTACGCACACGCCGTATACACCGCCACACACGCACGGACTTCAGCGTGGCATTCAACATGTGTACCCACCCACCCATGCACACATGTGCACACACACTCAAACACACCATGAAAATAGTGGTGCAGACAATGTCAGGTAGGTCGTGAAGGCCCGATTGGTGCCTTGGGTTGACGCGCTGTTCAGTCGTTTGAGACTCTAGTCTTTCCAATCTTTTCATCTCGGTCATTCATTCATTTATCCATCAGCTGTAAATCCTGCGCAGTGTGCTCTCGAAACTTAGCAGGATGTGATATAACGTCAAGGGACTAGTCCGCACACAGTGACGCCTCCTTGAAGAAACCGAACGTGAAAGTGAAACTGCCAAATCACATGTCGTGGGCTTCGCATTGTGTTGTGTGTGAAGTTCAGTTCGGATGGCTGAGAACAAATGGCGTGGGGGTGACCTCAATAAGCAAATGGCGTGTGGGCTGACCTCAATAACCAAATGGCGTGGGGATGACCTCAATAACCAAATGGCGTGTGGGATGACCTCAATAAGTAAATGGCGTGGGGTGACCTCAATAATCAAATGGCGTGTGGGATGACATCAATAGTAAGGTAATGTAGCTTATAACCCAGCCGACCGCAAAGGGCCATACCAGGGCTGTCACCACGTTGAGGTCAACTCACAAGTCATTCATTCACACAACTCTTTCAAATACACCTTCTAAAAACACACCGGAAAATTTGTTACAAATCTTTCCTCCGTGAAATCTCAGATCAGATGAAAAACGGGAGTTCAAAGCTCACATCAAATCTCTGAACAGGGTTTTCAAAAAGTCTGATAAAATGTTTATGTCTCACAGCATTCAAGTCCCTATACTCTAAAAGAGTATTTTTCATTGTGAGTGGTACTTGACATGGAATGCACCACGGAGCTTCTTCACTCTTTAAAAAGGTTACGAATGAGTTAAAAACAGATGGCCAGTGTGCAGCCGGCATAACACCGTTTCTTCTTTGCGACCACCAGAGGTAGATGAGAGGAACTCTTTTAGGTTTGGGTAGATCTGGAAGTTTGTTATCGGTCTCTGTATTCCAGTCCTCCTGCCAGAGGTCTCTGACATAATCATTAACCTTCGGTTTCAAATCTGAGTAGGGGACAGATATGCTGAACAGTTTCTTTGTTGTGGCATTCTTTACCTCAATAAGCAAAAGGCGTGTGGGGTGACTTCAATAGATAAATGGCGTGTGGGGTGACTTCAGTAAGCAAACAGCGTGTAGGCTGACCTCAATAAGCAAATGGCGTGTGGGGTGACTTCAATAGATAAATGGCATATGGGGTGACTTCAATAAAGCAAACGTGTGGGGTGACCCCAATAAGCAAATGGCGTGTGGGGTGACCTTAATAAGTAAATCGCGTGGGGGGTGACCTCAAGAAATCAAATGGCGTGAGGGGTGACCTCAATAAGCAACAAAAAAAGGCGTGTGGGGTGAGCTCAAGAAACACATGAAGAGACCACACAGACATGCGCACTTTGTGATCGGAGACAGCCCTTGCTTTCTATCAATAGCTGTCTACAGCCGAGCCCTCAGCTTTTCGTTTACAACCACTTCAGTGAATGGCCTCAGGCCGCCCAACACAGCTTGTGTCCTGAGGCTCTGTTTGTATACCAACGGCTGCCTCCTCAGCCTCTCCCAGCTTGTCTGGAGTTCGAGTCCCGGAAGACAAATAACCAACCCGGGAGACACACCTCCAATTCAACAGGCTTGAAATAGATTCTTTCATCTACGACATTTTTGGCTGAGCTTCTCCTAGTATACGGATGGCAGCCTGTCGAACTGCAATCTCAAACCCATAAAAAAAAAAATCTGCATGTCAACCAAAGGAGTGATGTTCGCTGGTATTCATTGGAAGTCAGATGTTTTTCTTTATTGGTACATAAGTTATCTTTCCTTGCTTATCATTGACTTTTTACGTCTACCCGCTTCGACGAAAAATGACTTTCCTAAAAAGCAAACCAGGTGACAAGTACTGGTTTCTGTCTCTACTCCCTTTCATGGCAGCTACATAGAACTGACCACTACTTGTTATCATTATATATTCATTTTACAGCGACTACACTCAGCTGACCAATACTTATTAACATTTATACTCCTTTTCCAAGAACTATTCTCAGCTGACCGATAGTTAGCATTGTATTCCTTTTGTAGCAAAAATATACAAGCTAATCCTTTTTTTATCCAACGGGATGATCCAATATGGCATCCTTGTCCTTCTGCATTCGGCGGGTCCTTTGCGGTCGGCGGTCGGCTGGGCGCGATAAGCAACATTCTTCTCTCTCTCTCTCTCTCTCTCTCTCTCTCTCTCTCTCTCTCTCTCTCTCTCTCTCTCTCTCTCTCTCTCTCTCTCTCTCTCTCTCTCTCTCTCTCTCTCTCTCTCTCTCGTTTGCGTTCTTTTCATACCAAATACACCAGGTGACTAATTCCGTAATACATCTTGCAAACGCCCCCACCTCACCTCCCTCCCCCCTCCCCCCCCCCCCCCCCCCCCCCCACGCACGCACACACACAGACACACACATAGACACACACACACACACACACACACACACACACACACACACACACACACACACACACGCTTCTTTACCCCGCACACTATCCCTATGTCTTTGCACGAAATGGACCCAGAAGATGAGGATGGGTATTTATAAGGCATGAGTTTCTTTGAATGCAACTGCTCTGAATGGCACTGAAACACAAACTCGAAACTGTGTGTTTACAAGTGTGTCAACCCATTTCCAAGCAACTAACACAAAAATAAGGTCTGTGAATTCACGAGGTGCTGACCCTCTTGAACAGAATCGACAGCAAAATCGGAGGTGGGAATGTACAAGGTACTGACCCCTTTGAATGGAATTGACACAAACCGGGGATGGGTATTTACAAGGTACTAACTCCTTTTCACAGAACTGACAAAAAAAAAAAAAAAAAAAAAAAAAAAACAGGAGTGGGTATGTGTAAGGTTCATTTTTATACGGAACTGACACAGAAGTCTGGGAAAGGGGGTGGGGGAGGGGGTATATGCAAGGCACTGACCCTTTTGTTAGGAATGACGCAAAAGTCGGAAGGGGGCGCGCGGTGGGGGGGGGGGGGGGGGGAGGGGGGGGACTACTGACCCCTCTGTATGGAACTGTCACAGAAGTCGGGAGGGGGCGGGAGGGAGGTGTAAATGCAAGGTACTAACCCCTTTTTACGGATCTGACACAAACGTCGGAAGAGGGGTGGGGTGGCGAGGGAGAGGGGGGAGGGGGGTATACACAAGGTAGTAACCCCTTTTCACGGATCTGACACAAACGTCGGAAGGGGGGCGGGGTGGCGAGGGAGAGAGGGGGGAGGGGGGTATACACAAGGTAGTAACCCTTTTTCACGGATCTGACACAAACGTAGGAAGGGGGGCGGGGTGGCGAGGGAGAGGGGGGGGAGGGGGGTATACACAAGGTAGTAACCCTTTTTAACGGATCTGACACAAAAGTCGGAAGGAGGGCGGGGGGGGGGGGGGGGGGGGGGGGGGTATACACAAGGTACTAACCCCTTTCTACGCAACTGACACAAAAGTCGGGAGGGGGGCGGGGGCGGGGGGGGGGTGGAGGTGTACGTACAGGGTACTAATCCCTTTGTGCGGAATTCACACAAATGTCGGAGGGGGGAAGGGGGGCGCGAGGGGTAAGATTATTTACAGGGTTCTCACCCCTTTGCACAGAATTGATAGAAAACTCGGCAGTGGGTATTTACAAACTATCAACTCCATGCACTGGAGCAGCTCGTCCCTTTTAAAAGTGGGGTGATGCTTTTGTTCCGATATTATGGTGTGTTTCACTGGGAAAGGTTTTCTTACCTCTAGTTTTCCCGACTTTTCCGATTAGAGGCGCGCGCACAGCCCCCCCCCCCCCCCCCCCCCCCCCCCCACCCCCCCCCCCACCCCCCTTACACTTACTCACGCACGCAAACACACACACACACACACACACACTCTCTCTCTCTCTCTCTCTCTCTCTCTCTCACGTGAAAGAGAGAGAATAAGAAAGAGACTGACAGACAGACAGACATATAGGCATAGAAACTGAGAGAGACACGTAGAAACAGCGAGACATATAGAGATAGAGATAGAGACGGAGAGACGCAGAGAGAGAGGCACACAGAGAGAGACACAGAGCGAGCGAGAGAGAGAGAGAGAGAGAGAGAGAGAGAGAGAGAGAGAGAGAGAGAGAGAGAGAGAGAGAGAGAGAGAGAGAGAGGACAGAGACTGGGGGAAAGTTTAGAAGAATAAAAAGAGGGGGGAAGGGGTGGGAGGGTCTGGTTTTGGGGTTTTTTTTTTTCTCTCGAGATGGGCGGCCGTCCTCTCCCATGATGAGAGGAAGAGCAGTGTTGCCCCCCGCCTGGGCCTGTCCAAACACCCTGACATTAAATCATGATCACATGACAGCAAGACGTCAACACGCTCTGCGCGGATGCCCCGTAAATTGACAGCGATGCCCACTAACTGTGCAATGATGCCCGCAAAGTGCCCATGAGACGGACCGGAGTGTGTGTTGACCCAGTCCTCCGTCCCCTTGCCTTTCAGCAGCACTCTGGAGCCCCCCCCCCCCCCCCCCCTCCCCCACTCACACCCATCCACTCCCACCCCCACCCCGCCCATCCCACACCCCCAGGCCCACCCCAGTCAAAATCACTGAGTGGCTCACACGTCCCGACATCCATTGCGGCCTGCCTGCACGCCCTTCCGGTGGTGGACCACCAGCAGCAGGGGAAGAGTAAACCGAAGCACCATCCCACTAAACCCAACCCCACCCCTGCCCAATCCCTCCATGCACGCCGTTCCACCCGGCTGTGCTGGCAGGGTAAGATGACTGACAAAGACAACGACTTGGGGAGTGGTCTAAGGAAGGGTCACTACCATAGGGAAAGCAGTGGGGGCAGGCCTTCGATGAGAAAGAAGTGGGGGATGGCCTACAGTGGCAAAGCAGTGGGGGGAATGGCCTACGGTAGGAAAGCAGTGGGGGGAATGACCTACAGTAGGAAAACACTGGGGGAATGACCTACAGTAGGAAAGCACTGGGGGAATGACCTACAGTAGGAAAGCAGTGGGGGAATGACCTACAGTAGGAAAGTACTGGGGGAATGACCTACAGTAGGAAAGCAGTGGGGGAATGACCTACAGTAGGAAAGCAGTGGGGGGATGGACTACAGTAGGAAAGCACTGGGGGAATGGCCTACAGTAGGAAAGCACTGGGGGAATGGTCTACAGTAGGAAAGCACTGGGGGAATGGTCTACAGTAGGAAAACACTGGGGGAATGGTCTACAGTAGAAAAGCAGTGGGGGGGAATGGTCTACAGTAGGAAAGCACTGGGGGAATGGTCTACAGTAGAAAAGCAGTGGGGGAATGGTCTACAGTAGGAAAGCACTGGGGGAATGGTCTACAGTAGAAAAGCAGTGGGGGGGGGGAAATGGTCTACAGTAGGAAAGCACTGGGGGAATGGTCTACAGTAGGAAAAACACTGGGGGAATGGCTACAGTAGGAAAACACTGGGGGAATGGCCTACAGTAGGAAAGCAGTGGGGGGGAATGACCTACAGTAGGAAAACACACTGGGGGATGGCCTACAGTAGGAAAGCAGTGGGGGGGATGACCTACAGTAGGAAAACACTGGGGGAATGGCCTACAGTAGGAAAGCAGTGGGGGAATGACCTACAGTAGGAAAACACTGGGGGAATGGCCTACAGTAGGAAAGCAGTGGGGGGGGAATGACCTACAGTAGGAAAGCAGTGGGGGAATGACCTAGAGTAGGAAAGCAGTGGGGGAATGGTCTACAGTAGGAAAAAACACTGGGGGAATGACCCTACAGTAGGGAAGCAGTGGGGGAATGGCCTACAGTAGGAAAGCAGTGGGGAAATGCCTACAGTATGAAAACAGTGGGGGGGATGGCCTACAGTAGGAAAACAGTGGGGGGGGATGGCCTACAGTAGGAAAACAGTGGGGCAATGGTCTACAGTATGAAAACAGTGGGGGAATGGTCTATGACACAAAAGCAGTGGGGGAATGGTCTATGATAGGAAAACAATGGGGGAATTATCTACAGTAGGAAAGCAGTGGGGGAAATGGTCTATTATAGGAAAGCAATGGGGGAATGGTCTACAGTAAGAAAGCAGTAAGAGAATGGCCTTCGTTTTCTGCGTCACACCAGCATCCTAGTACACCCGATCGGTGGGAATCTAGTTCATTTGTTCTTTACTCTTGTGCCCCATTTCTCGGATGAAAGCACGTAGGCCAAACACTAAACATTCTCCAAAGATAATGGCCTGATGGTTTCGTGAGTCAGAGAAAATCGAACCTAATGAGAGGATGATGTTTGGAACAAGACAAGTGGTGAGTGTGAGTGGTTAAGTACTAATCTGGCTTACAGAGCGTTGTGTAGATAGCCAACTTCCAGACGCATGATCTTTAGATCAACGAAAGGCAGCAAACTGCAAACCAGAACTTTGTCAAATGAAGCCAACCCTGACTTCAAGGACCAATACCAAGTGGTTGTTGAGTTTTCCTGATAACAACCGAGCTGCTGGATGAACATAATAAACATGAGGTAACGAACCTCGATCTTCTGGGTCTTCTTCAGGCGGGACAACAGCAAACAAACAAACAAGCAACGGCAATAAACATGTAGTGGGGGAAAAGTGAGGGTGGACGAGTTCTCGGTTGCTATGAAAATGAATCAAAAGGGATGACTTAGGAGGAGGAGGAGGGAAGAGGATGGGTGGGGAGAGATAAATGACGACGTTGAAGGCTCAACATTCAATTCTTCACCAACACTAACAGGCGTCTTCGACTTCCATTGTCGTCAACGGAACCACGTGCCTTTGCCTTACCAGAGTCGAATTTCGATTCCTGGATCAGAACTCATCGGCGTGTCCCGATCGTCAGCAATCATGGTTGTCCAGCCACGGAGGTATATCGCGGGAGAAATCATCACGATCCAATGTCTTCCAAGGCAGACAGCGAAAGACAGAAAAGGGGGATGGAAGAGAGAACAATAGTAAGAAATAAGTCACTTACACTTGAGTCATAAATGATCAAATTGAAAGAAACATATATGAAGCCTATACTTGAGGATCCAGAAAGAATGAAAGGGAAATCACTCGCACAGGAGAGACAGCATCACAAAAGGTAACGATAACTTTTGAATAAAGTAAGTGTCAAAGTATAATGCCTTCAGGCAGAAATCAAAACATGAAAAAAAAAAATAATAATAATGAAGTACTGAGCCGCCAAATAAACATAAGACACTGAAGAACGAGTGAGTTGCAAAGTGAGGCGACTGTAGGCGGAGCTCTGAACAAATTTTAAAAAGTAATTATATGACTCCACCGAACAACGCGGACAAACGAATCACAAGACAAAACACGGCGCGTTTCGACCTGTTAGGTCTTCTTCGGGCAAGATAAACGACGAATCTTCATTTTCGTTGTCCTGAGTGTGGTTTCTCTTGTCTGAAGAAGACCTAATAAGTCGAAACGCCGTGTTTCGTTTTTTTGATTCGTTTGTCTACGATGTTCGGTGGAGTCATAATATCTTGTAAAAATTGAAAACCGAGCCTCAACCTTTTGGTTTCCAGGCAGTGCAACAAACAAACGAACAGCTGAAATAACATGTAGTAGCAAAAAGAAAAAGAAAAAAGTCGAGGTACAGTTATCGTGAAAATGACATAAAAAAGGGATGGGGTTGGAAGGAGGGAAGGCAGGAGAGAGATGGGACGAAAAAGACGACATTGAAATAGAAATACTAACCCTTGACTGACAGCACTGAGAATCATTGAGATCCGCATTTTGAACGGAAGTATTTGCTCATGTCTACTCAGAGTCGACTTACGTCTCCTCGGTAAGAATTCAGTGGTCTCTGGCCTCAGCAGTTGTGACAGTCGACCCACACATTCTCTGGATTGTGATATGGTAGCACACTAAAAAAAAAAAAATAATAATAATGTGCCAAGGCTTTGCCTAAGGAGTCCAGTATTCATAGACTGGCGCAATTAGATTGTTTTGTGAATTTTTATTGTGTCTGAAAGTTGATTTTTCTCATTTTCTTTCATATGGCCATCAAGGTACAAGCCAGGAGGTCCCAAGCAGACAGATTAGAATCAAAGGAATGGGACTATTTAGGCGCTACCACCTGGCGCAAAGATAGGGTCACGGGTGGGAGCAAAGGCCAAAGATGTGACGTAAACTAAGGGGAAGGACATTATTTGAAGATCCCACAGAATAAGGGAAATAATTGATGGAGAGTTTTTTTTTTTTTTTTAATCAATTATCAGTTAAATATTAAACGCTGGGTCAACCTTATGGTAGGCTATGGATTATATCGCGATTTAGTGCAAAATCCCATCTGTGGCGTGTGGTTTTCCCCCACAGTATTCACAATACCACAAAACTATAGTTGGTGCTGTTTCTTTGATGCTGTAGAGGACTGCCACAGCTGCTGATGAACACACACACACACACACACACACACACACACACACACACACACACACACACACACACACACACACACACACACACACACGGAAGTAGACAATTCGTCTAATATCGCTTAATGTGGAAACACATTAAATTGAACACCACCACCACCACCACAACAACAACAACAACAACAACAACACACACACACACACACATGCGCGCGCGCGCGCGCGCGCGCGCACGCACGCACGCACGCACGCACGCACGCACGCACGCACGCACGCACGCACGCACGCACGCACGCACGCACACACAACACACACACACACACACACACACACACACACAAACACACACACACACACACACACACACACACACACACACACACACACACACACACACACACACACACACACACACACATACGCACACACATAGCCTACACACACACACACACACACACACACACACACACACACACACACACACACACACACACACACACACACACACACACAACACACACACACACAGAGCCGCCGTGGCGATGCGATTAGCGTGGCGGACTGCCGGCTGGGCGAAAGATGAAGTGTGGTGATGGTCAGAAAAAGGGAGGTGAAGCGGAGATGGGGGAGGGTCTCAGTTTAGCAGATTGAACATAACATTTCTACCCTGAGCCGTTTTTTGTGTGTTCGTTTGTTTGTTTTTGTTTGTTTTCGTTTTCTTTTGTTTTGTTTTTGTTTAAACTTGTGTGTGTTGGTGTGTGAGTTTGTGTGTGTTTATGTGTCTGTGTGTGTTGTTCTTTCTTCTTGTTCTTGTTCTTGTTGTTCGTGTTGTTCTTGCTGTTCTTGTCCTTTTCTTGTTCTTGTTCTTGTAGTAGCTGTATTTGTGTGTGTGTGTATGTGTGTCTGTGCGTGTATTGTTGTTGTTGTCGTCGTCGTCGTCGTCGTTGTTGTTTTATGTGTATGTGCTTGTGTGTGTGTGTGTGTGTGTGTGTGTGTGTGTGTGTGTGTGTGTGTGTGTGTGTGTGTGTGTGTGTGTGTGTGAAAATCATACATAACTTTCGTGTTTTTCCCCCAATCAGAATATTGTTTCAAATAAGCACAGGAACAATAGTCAAATCAGACCGTTGACTTAAATAACATTGTAAGCGAAAGGAAGCAAAATTTCCAATCCTTTCAGACAGAGAGCAGACAAACATATGGACAGAGAGAGAAGTTGAAAATAACATCCCCAGAATGCTCAACACCAAAGACAAGAATGATGGAAGAACAAAACAAGGGGGTGTGCGTTTGCTTGGCGTCTCACTCATCGCTCTCACGCCTTGCTATTCAACGTTATCCCACCACCGCCACCCGTCCACCCCCACCTCCA
This sequence comes from Conus betulinus, assembly GCA_016801955.1. Classification (NCBI taxonomy): domain Eukaryota; kingdom Metazoa; phylum Mollusca; class Gastropoda; order Neogastropoda; family Conidae; genus Conus; species Conus betulinus. The sequence continues at coordinate 237,979 of JADBJO010000760.1, read as the reverse complement.
CCACCCACCCCCCACCCCCACCTTTCCTCAACATCTCCCCTCAACCAAACAGCGGTGCGTGTCTTTCTGCGGTCACTTCAGTTGGGGTGTTGCAATACAAGACATCCGTGGGAGCAGGACAGATGGTGGGAGCCAGGTGTGTGTGTGTTTTATGTCATGTCCATAGAAAAGGCCCAGTTGGTCTCTGCCCCCCATTTGAGAACACAGCAATGCTCCGAAGTGTGTTTCCACTTGCTCTACCATGTGTCTGCCCTACACTGACTGAGGGTAAGTCGAACAGGTGACCTATTGTTTTAACCTGGCGTTGTTTCTTTGTAGTTACCTTGAAACAGTCTCTCTCTCTCTCTCTCTCTCTCTCTCTCTCTCTCTCTCTCTCTCTCTCTCTCTCTCTCTCTCTCTCTCTCTCTCTCTCTCTCTCTCTCTCTCTCTCTCTCTGTTCTGGTCTCCTGACTGACTTCAGAAGGTCACGCTGGGACAGTGTTGTGAGCCTTCATCTATAATCCCTCACACTGAGGACGACTACTTGGAACACCCTGTAGTAGAGGTGTTTTTAATGCTTTAAGCTTACTTTGCTTTTAGGGTGGATCCATGGAGTAAGACAGATGATCCAATTGATTTCGTGTTCTTTTTCAAGTTTGCTTAATGCGGTGCATTTCACAAGCTTACTTTCTTTATTTGACAGAGTAGAACTCTAACAGCCAATGGCAATCCTCCCTGATTTTGGAAAAGGGTTCAGGTCAGTATATATAATGTTCAGTCTTCCAGAACAAATTGTAATCAAGACTGTCTTGTCTGAGTAACGATTTAAACAAAAAAAAAAAAACCTCTGGTCTCTCACGTCCTGCTGAGAGTTGCTTGCCATCTGGATGGGCCGCTTTGTCTTGACGTGGTGTGTAGAATCTTTAAAGCATGTAGCTCCTGCTTTGCTCGGTTCATGTGCTGTGACTCCATCATGGAGAAGAGGTTCGTAATAGATTCTGATTTGACTCGGTAACGTATTTCCTCTGCTAATCTGATTTCTTCTAATAACTCTGTTATGTGAAGCGTTTCAGTGAAGCAGATTTTTTTTTCTTCACAGAGAACAGCGAGTGTGTCACTGACAGAGGATCAACAGAGAACAGGGAGTGTGTCAGTGACAGAGGATCAACAGAGAACAGGAAGTGTGTCACTGACAGAGGATCAACAGAGAACAGCGAGTGTGTCACTGACACTGACAGAGGTCAACAGAGAACAGAGAACAGGGAGGGTGTCACTGACAGAGGATCAACAGAGAACAGGGAGGGGGGGGGGGGGGGTCACTGACAGAGGATCAACAGAGAACAGCGAGTGTGTCACTGACAGAGGATCAACAGAGAACAGCGAGTGTGTCACTGACAGAGGTCAACAGAGAACAGGGAGTGTGTCACTGACAGAGGATCAACAGAGAACAGGAGTGGGGGGGGTGTGTCACTAACTGAGGATCAACAGAGAACAGGGAGTGTGTCAGCGACAGAGGATCAATAGAGAACAGGGGGGGGGGGGGGATCTGACTGACAAAGGATCAACAGAGAACAGGGAATGTGTCACTGATAGAGGAGGATCAAACAGAGAACGGGGGGGAGGGGGGGGTCACTGACAGAGGATCAACAGAGAATAGAGAGAGTGTGTCACTGACAGACGATCAACAGAAAACGGGTGGGGGGTGGTGTCACTGACAGAGGATCAACAGAGAACAGGGAGTGTGTCACTGACAGAGGATCAACAGAGAACAGAGGGGGGGGGGGGGGATCAACAGAGAACAGGGTTTGTCACTGACAGAGGATCAACAGAGAACAGAGAGTGTGTCACTGACAGAGGATCAACAGAGAAACAGGGAGTGTGTCACTGACAGAGGATCAACAGAGAACACGGGGGGGGGGGGGGGGGGGGGGGGGGGGGGGGGGGGGATCCTCACTGACATAGGATTAACAGAGAACAGGAGTTTTTCACCGACAGAGGATCAACAGAGAACAGGGGGAGGGGGGGGGGGGAACATGTTGTATCTGACAAAGGATCAACAGAGAACAGGGGGAGTGTGTCACTGACAGAGGATCAACAGAGAACAGAGAGTGTGTCACTGACAGAGGATCAGCAGAGAACAGGGAGTGTGTCACTGACAGGATCAACAGAGAACAGGGGGGGGGGGGGGACAGAGGATGTCACTGACAGAGGATCAACAGAGAACAGGGGGTGTGTCACTGACAGAGGATCAGCAGAGAACAGGGAGTGTGTCACTGACAGAGGATCAACAGAGAACAGGGAGGAGTGTGTCACTGACAGGATCAGCAGAGAGAACAGGGAGTGTGTCACTGACAGAGGATCAACAGAGAACAGGGAGTGTGTCACTGACAGAGGATCAAGAACAGGGGGTGTGTCAGAGGATCAGGGGAGAACAGTCACTGACAGAGGATCAACAGAGAACAGGCAGTGTGTGTCACTGACAGAGGGATCAACAGGAGAACAGGCAGTGTGTCACTGACAGAGGATCAGCAGAGAAATTGAAGTGTGTCACTGACAGAGGATCAACAGAGAACATGGGGGGTGTCACTGACAGAGGATCAACAGAGAACAGGAGGGGGGGGGGGGGGGGTCACAGACAGAGGATCAGCAGAGAACAGGGAGTGTGTCACTGACAGAGATCAGAGGAGAACAGGGAGTGTGTCACTGACAGAGGATCAACAGAGAACAGGGGGGGGGGGGGGGGGGTCTCTCAGACAGAGGATCAACAGAGAACAGGAGTGTGTCACTGACAGAGGATCAACAGAGAACAGGGGGGGGGGGGGGTGTGTCACTGACAGAGGATCAACAGAGAACAGGCAGTGTGTCACTGACAGAGGATCACAGAGAACAGAGAGTGTGTCACTGACAGAGGATCAACAGAGAACAGGGAGTGTGTCACTGACAGAGGATCAGCAGAGAACAGGGGGTGGGGGTCACTGACAGGGGGGAGAACAGGGGACAGGGGGGGGGGGGTGTCACTGACAGAGGATCAACAGAGAACAGGGAGTGTGTCACTGACAGAGGATCAGCGGAGAACAGGGGGGGGGGGTCACTGACAGAGGATCAACAGAGAACAGGGAGTGTGTCACTGACAGGATCAACAGAGAACAGGGAGTGTGTGTCACAGAGACAGGATCAACAGAGAACAGGGAGTGTGTCACTGACAGAGGATCAGCAGAGAACAGGGAGTGTGTCACTGACAGGATCATCAGAGAACAGGGAGAGAGAACAGGGAGTGTGTCACTGACAGAGGATCAACAGAGAACAGGGAGAACAGGGATCAACAGAGAACAGGGACGGTGTGTGTCACTGACAGAGGATCAAACAGAGAACAGGGAGTGTGTCACTGACAGAGGATCAACAGAGAACAGGGAGTGTGTCACTGACAGAGGATCAACAGAGAACAGGGGGGGGGGGGGGCGGAGAGGATCAACAGAGAACAGGGAGGATCACTGACAGAGGATCAACAAAGAACAAACAGGGGTGGGAGTGTCACTGACAGAGGATCAACAGAGAACAGGGAGTGTGTCACTGACAGAGGATCAACAGAGAACAGGGAGTGTGTCTCACTGACAGAGGATCAACAAAGAACAGGGAGTGTGTCACTGACAAAGGATCAACAGAGAACAGGGAATGTGTCACTGACAGAGGATCAACAGAGAGAACAGAGAGTGTCACTGACAGAGGATCAAGAACAGAGAACATGGGGGAGGGGGGTGTCACTGACAGAGGATCAACAGAGAACAGGGCAGTGTGTCACTGACAGAGGATCAACAACAGAGAACTGACAGGCAGTGAACAGGGAGTGTCACTGACAGAGGATCAGCAGAGAACAGGGAGTGTGTCACTGACAGAGGATCAGCAGAGAACAGGGAGTGTGTCACTGACAGAGGATCAACAGAGAACAGGCAGTGTGTCACTGACAGAGGATCAACAGAGAGAACATGGGGGGGGGGGGGGGGGTGGGTATCACTGACAGAGGATAACAGAGAACAGGCAGTGTGTCACTGACAGACAGAGAGGATCAGCAGAGAAATTGAAGTGTGTCACTGACAGAGGATCAACAGAGAACAGGGGTGTGTCACTGACAGAGGATCAACAGAGAACAGGTGGGGGGTGTCACTGACAGAGGATCAACAGAGAACAGGCAGTGTGTCACTGACAGAGGATCAACAGAGAACAGAGTGTGTCACAGGGGCAGGTGAAGGAATGACAGGATAACAGGAACAGGGAGGGGGAAGAGGTGGGGGAGAACAGGGGGTGTCACTGGGGAGGATCAACAGAGGGACGGGAGGGGGGGGAGGGACAGAGATGGGGCGAGAACAGTTCGTTGTGTCACTACGTTTCAGCAGAGATTCCTGGCACCACAGCCTATCAGTCTGCCGGGTGCACTGTAGGCCAGCCAATCATCATTAAGATCTTGAATCACGTGCCACTGGGGTCTCCCACGGGAAACACAGGAGAAATCTCCCTCCCATGACAGACAGAAGGAAAGGTAGGACGGGAGGGAGGGGGAGGGAGGAGATGGGGGGCAGAGAGAGACGCGAAGAGAGATTCCTGGCAGAGATCAGTCTGAGGTGCGAGTAGGCCAGCCAATCATCAGAAGAGAGAATCACGTGAGAGGGGGATGAAGACACAGGAGAAATCTCCCTCCCATGACAGACGGATCAGGGGAAAGGTAGGGGCGGGGGGAAGAGAGGAGGAGAGAGAGAGAGAGGAGAGAGAGAGAGACATGAGAAGCAGCAGGGGAAGGGGAAGGGGGGGGGGGGTGCGAGTAGCCATTAGACAGCAGGCTGCCCAAAGAGGTTACACCCCCCCCCCACCCACCACCCACACCCCTACCCCCTACCTCTCTCTCCTCACCTCACCTCCACCCCCACAGACTTCATTTCCCCTGTGGTGGGAATAGAGGAAAAAAAGGAAAAAAGGAATGGGGGTGGGGGTGGGACAGGCGATGTGTCCAGCCAATCAAGTGGGGGAACTTTGTCCTGTTGCTTGATCACCTGAGGTGCCGGTGGTAGTGGTGGTGGTGGTGGGGTGTGTATGTGTCCGTGTAATGGTAACAACAACAGCTACAACAACAACAAACAACAACAACAACAACATGTTTCAAAGTGAGGAGACTGCGGACGGCAATTGATACAAATTTGAAAGAGAATTGTTGGCAAGTCTGCAAACAACAGGGACAAACACAGAACAACATCATCATCATCAACAACAGCAACAACAACAATAACAACAACAGCAACAACATTGGTTCCAAAGTGAGATGATTGCAGTCGGAATTGAAACAAATTGTAAATAGAATTGTTAGTAAGTCCACCAAACAAACAAAAGAGGGACAAGACAAAACACGACGCGTTTGGACCTCTTAGGTCTTCTTCAGGCCAGATAAAAACAAAATTTAGGATATTGAAAACGAAGAAGAACGAGCAATCACGTATCGAATCAAATTCAGCGTAAGAGGGGCGTTGAACGACCACCAACAACAACAACAATAAAAATAAGAAGGAGAATGATTATGATAGTGATTAGCATGACAATGATACTAATGATAATAATGAGAAGAAGAAGAAGAAGAAGAAAGAAGAAGAAGAAGAAAGAAAGCAGACCAGAAGAAGAAGAAGAAGACAACAAACAACAACAACAACAACAACAACAACAACAACAACAACAAACAACAACAACAACAACAACAATAACAACAACAAACAGCAACAACGATTGTGATGATGATAATCTAATAATGATGATGATGATAATAATAAAAATACAACGATGATAATGATGATGATGATAAACCAAGTGGTGGTGGTGGTGGTGGTGGTGGTGGTGAATTAAGCTTTTACAGACCATTTGCCCCGTTTGAAACAGGGAATAGGTTATCTCATATGTAAAGAGAAATGGAGTCAACATCAACATCAAAAGGGAAAAAAAAGGGAGCAAAAGGGTGATAAGGAATACACAATACATTTACATGGGACTGCTATCAGTTTATTCCTTGTATGTATATTCTTCTTTTTTTTATGGATGAAAAAGACTTTTGTCTAAGTTTTAGACGCATGCAAAACTGGGGGGGGGGGGGGGGGGGGGGGGGGGTTTTTTTTTAACCGAAACTCTGAAACCTAATGGGTGTTTAAACTGAAAACAAGCTAGATGGTCAGCCCCAGTGTCAGCCCAGTAAGCCTGTACTGTCTCTGTCCTTGGAGTGCGCGCGCGTGCGTGTGTGGTGTGTGTGTGTGTGTGTGTGTGTGTGTGTGTGTGTGTGTGTGTGTGTGTGTGTGTGTGGTGTGTGTGTCTGTCTGTCTGTGTGTCTGTGTGTGTGTTAGTGTATATAACTCTGGTGTGTGTGTGTGGTGTGTGTGTGAGTGTGGTGTGGGAGTGAGAGAGAGAGAGAGAAGAGAGAGAGAGAGAGAGAGGGAGAGAGAGACGCGAGAGGAGAGAGAGAGAGAGGGAGTAAGTGCGTGAGAGAGTGTGTGTTGTGTGTGTGTGGTGGTGGAGAGTGGTGGTGTGTGTGGTGTGGTGTGTGTGTGGGTGGTGGTGTGTGTGTGTGTGTGTATGTGTGTGTGTGTGTGTGTGGTGTGTGTGGTGTGTGTGTGTGTGTGTGTGTGGGTGTGCGCAATTTCTTAGCAATAAAGGCATATTTCATATTTGGTGAAGTATCCCAACATTATTTCAGCAGCATGACAACGTTCAAAAAGAGCCGTGTCTAGCAACACTCGGCTGCACGTGCAAAGCAACACTACGGCAAGCCTTGTAGGACTCGTGGCACGTACACAGTCTCTGGAAATGAGAGATGGAGCCGAAAGCTGACCCAGCCTCTCTCACATGCACAGAGACGAATGGGGTTGCCGTGATTAAGTCAATATGCTGGTAACTATGGCGTCTGTTCGTTACGTTTCCAAATCTCTCCAAGACTGTTCGTCAGAATAGTGTAAAATTTTGCAGTTACGTTTAGTATACATAGAGCTATGTTTTGCTGGGAGTTTTTGTGATTTAGAGGGAGAAAAATCATTGTCTTCTTACCCATATTTTTAACATTATTTCATGTCACCAAAATGTTTTTTTTTTTTTTTCAAAATGACTTTTTTCCCTATCATACTGTTCATTATTGGGTTGACAATGTGTGTGAGATTTCATACTAATACCTTGGTAACTTTTGGGGAAATCAGGGAAATCCTCACACAACTTTTTTTTCCAAATACATAATTTGGTACAAATTTTTATAACCTTGTTACAGAAAAATGTAAGATATATTCTTCCAGCTGAAAACCAGAAATGCAAACAGGTGTGCTTTGAAATCGATTTGTCAAATGTCAAATATATCGTAAATTGGTTGACATTTAGTGGGTAAGCCAAGGTAACGACAAAAAATTATTTTGGCGTTTTCGGGGTGGTAAAAAACTTACCTTCCACGGATCGTAACTCTGGTAGTTTAATTGGAAATGAAATGAGGCAGGGAACAGTAAACAATAAGCAGTAAATAAGTGGGGTAGTTTTTGCTCCCATAAGGAAACCTAACACAGAACAACTTTTATTCAAGACTGGCACAGCCTTTCAAACTTGAATAAACGTCAGACAAACACAAAGACGAACAATCTAATAGTGGGTGGTTTGGGGGTGGGGGGGGGTGGGGGGGGGGGGGGGGGGGGAGGGGGGGGGGACAAGCGCGCAGGTTTATACAATTTGAAATCGCTTTGAGTTGCGTCCCATGGGCATGCACCTGAAACGCACCCAGCGGTAGATATTTCATAACAAGAACTCAGCACAATCAATGGAGAGCCGCTGATACAGGAGAAACACTAAGGCTGAAACAGCTAGACTGATTCTTCATTAAATGGGTTTGCAAAAAGGAGTCCGTGAAGGAGTCCTTGTGTCTTACTTAGTATTCAATCATTTATTACTGTTTTGTTTCCACTCTAAAATCATTCCCATTTGGTCAGCGTGCATTTCTTTGTCTAGCTAGTTATCCAGGTTCTCCCAACATTATAATAACTAAATCTCTCTCTCTCTCTCTCTCTCTCTCTCTCTCTCTCTCTCTCTCTCTCTCTCTCTCTCTCTCTCAGTCGCTAGTTATGCTTAGTTAATCCCTTAGCGGGGCAAGGGCCGGATGAAAAAAGCATGTGTTTGCGTATCTGTTACCTTGGAAATAAAGATCATCATCATCATCATCATCATCATCTCTCTCTGCAAATACTTACTGACACGGGATGTTCTGGTTCAAACCGGACTAGGCATCGTCTTTCATCCTATACAAGAAAAAATGAAAAAAGTCTTGTTCCTTTCTACCCTTTTTAGCATTCTCTTAAAACCCAGAGGTTCGTCTGTTCATTATTCTGAATATTCTTTGCTAAAATGGGTCATCAAGTGTGGATAAAAAAAAAAAGGAAAGGAAAAAGAAAAACGAAACGAAAAACGTGATGAACAGAAGCACAACTCGACGTGCCTTCCTTGAGATGAAACACTCCCATGAAAGAAGATGGCGCTCGCTCTCCGTCTCTCCAAGCCACCCACTTCTTCTGGAACCAGTTCCTATAGTTAGCACCTCACCATGTGCATAAGCAACATCTATCATCTACTGCATTATGGGAGCAGAGAGAGAGAGAGAGAGGCAGAGGAGCCAGGGGAACGGGGGGAAGGGGATGAAAAGTTCATTGCATTGGGCCCTGCTATTATTGTATCGTGTGTCAGTCTGACTTATGCTTTACTTTTTACTAGCATTGATGGGATGGAGATAAAACGGTCATATCGGTGTGTTGATCATACGCTCACCAAGAAACTTTTTTTCTCCCCTTTTTATTAGTATACGTTGCCGTGTAACTTTCTTTTATGACAGTCACACACACACACACACACACACACACACACACACACACACACACACACACACACACACACACATACACACACAAACACACACACACACACACACACACACACACACACACACACACACACACATACACACACACACACACACACACACACACACACACACACACACACACACACACACACACACACACACACACGCACGCACGCACGCACGCACACACACACACACACACACACACACACACACACACACACACACACACACACACACCACACACACACACACACACACACACACACACACACACACACACACACACACACAGAGAGAGAGAGAGAGAGAGAGAGAGAGAGAGGAGAGAGAGAGAGAGAGAGAGAGATTTTGTTTTCACAGACCAGCACACAGACTGAGAGACAGTACCCGTACCCTCTCCTCCCCCGATTTCCATACTCCACCACCACTACCAGCACACTTCAACCCCCATCTAAAAATAAACTGTTCTCTGTGTGTGTGTGTGTGTGTGTGTGTGTGTGTGTGTGTGTGTGTGTGTGTGTGTGTGTGTGTTTCCTATGTTTACTACCATATAATACTGTTTTGTATGCTGTTGTTGTTGTTGTTGTTGTTGTTTTGTCGTATGTTTACTGCGATGTAAAGACAAAAGTATCCAACAGACAAAAAATACGATAGACTGAGACACTGGCTACGGACAAATCGAGGAAGGACTCACTGTCCTCTTTCTCTTCCTATATCCCTATGTTGAACATACGACAACTCCAAGACATGTGCAGAACAACGTCATTTTCTCAGCATTGAAAAAACTTACTCTTTCAGGTAGGTATTGACGATCAGTTTTCTGTCCATACAATGGAGTATTTCATATGAGAATGTATGTTAATTCATCATCAGATAATGCATGTAAATGAGACATTTAAAAACATACTGATTAGGTCTACTACCTATCCGTGAAAGACAATGTGAAGTGGGTTGTTTTTTTTTTTCCCCTGGACTTTGTTCTTGAATAAGTAAAATTGAGTCTTGAACTACGCGCACACAAGCATACAAATTTTTACACTCGTCTAATATCACATAATTTTGTGAAAAGATGTAAAAATGAAAGTACTTCTACTACAGATTTTCAACATCTTATTTCAATTGTTCCTGTCCCCGCATTTCCCAAGTAATTTCTTGACCCGTTAGATTTCAAAACAGTGGCATTATTATGATCTTTTTTTGTTTGTTTGTTTTTTGTTTTTGTGTTTTGTTTTGTGTTTGTTTTTTTTTTTTTTTTTTTTTTTTTTTTTTGTTTTGTGTTTTTGTTTTGAATGATCAACACAAAAATGTTAATCTGCATGTAAAAGTGAATGATTACCGGCAAAGAAAGGGAGGGGGGGGGAAACTGATTAACAAAAGATGCGTGTGGAGTTGTACATAGGAAGATCTCTACACCTGCTTAATGGAGACAAAGCCTAGCTGCTTGACGCTCAATTAGCGCCAGTCACCCGTTGACAGTGCTGTCACAGCAAGCACGTACCGCAGCCGGTGCCGAGACATGGCCCATGGGACGTAACTCTTATCAGTTTTCGTCTATGTGAGATAACGAGTTGTTCCCCACGAGAAAGGTCTGTAAAGATAATTATATTCAAGATTCAGTAGACACGCGCATAAGGTTTCAACTAAATATAAAAAGAAAAACTACACTTATATTGTTCTATGAAATTCTGTCGAGTCTGCAATTGCAGCTCTTACTTCATGTTGAGAGAGGAGAGAGAGAGAGAGAGAGAGAGAGAGAGAGAGAGAGAGAGAGAGAGACCTTGTCATATCTATTTAGTTAAGCTGGGCACCATTCCTTATTTCACTGTATATTCGGTAATTTAGCTGTTTCTTTCTTTTTTTTTTTACACACACACACACACGCACACACGCACGCACGCACGCACGCGCACACACACA
>JADBJO010000760.1:114675-224675 GCA_016801955.1 Conus betulinus | reverse complement strand
CAGTCTGGTAACTCTATAATGATCACAATGATTGCTGTAGTCTGGTAACTATATGAAGACCATAATGATTACTGCAGTCTGGTAAATGTATGATGATCATAACGATTGCTGCAGATGGCCAGTCTAGCCGACCAGCTAAAGGGTGTCAAATTACGCCCGTCAGAAGAGCCCATGAGGGACTTCTCCAGCCCCAAGACCGCTGGCTTCATGACAGACCAGAGGTCTCTGATTCTGTCTGTCGGTCTGTGTTTTCTGTCTGTCTGTCTGTCTGTCTGTCTGTCTGTCTGTCTCTCTCTCTCTCTCTCTCTCTCTCTCTCTCTCTCTCTCTCTCTCTCTCTCTCTCTCTCTCTCTCTCTCTCTCTGTACTTTAAACAGATTTTTTTTTTTTTACATTTCCTTGAATTGTTTTTGTTGTTCTTTAAATTGCTTTTTTGATTTGCTTATTTTCACTGATGTTGTCAGTACTTGCTTCATGGTGGTTGTTGTTACTGTTAGTTTGTTTGGATTCATGTTGTTTGTTTGTATGTTTTGATGCATACGTTGTATCGTTCAGTACTAGTTCCATAGAAAGGAACGGCAAGTATGAAAAAAATGACTAACTAAGCGTTACACTTTTACCCATACCGTTGACTCATTGTCACTGTCATTGCTCTCTCTCTCTCTCTCTCTCTCTCTCTCTCTCTCTCTCTCTCTCTCTCAGCTTCTGTTACTTCCTTCCCACTTTCCGTCTTCCTGTTATTCCTCGTTATCATCGTACCGACCGTGTCAATCACCGTACCGACCGTGTCAATCACCGTACCGACCGTATCAGTGGTAACTGCGTTTCACAGAGTTCATGAAACGTTATTGTATGGCTACGGACAGTGAGATTCCGTTTCTAATTGAATTATGACTTATATTGGGAAATTATATTGGGAAAGCGACGCTAGCCGCTAGCCACTACCCAGTGCCGATTGACATTGGTAATATAGTATTAAATTATCTTCATTTATGATGATAGTGGTGATGGTCATGAACATGTATGATCGGTATGATAGAATTAAAAACTGTAATCATTCATAATGATGGTGATGATCATGAACATGTTTGATCGGCATTGTATGATTAAGAGTAGAATCATTTACGACTATAGTGATAATAATTATCATCTACATGCAAGCACGCAGAAGTGACGTGTCTAAATGTGTCTTCCAGGTGAATGACTATCAGGACAAGGTGCTGGACGTGAACACCGAGTGCTGGCTGTCCCTGCTGAAGGAGGAGACGTTCCCCCACCGAGTATTGCCCCATCCACCTGGCCGAGGCTGAGGTCATCATCTCTGTCTACCAGCGCCTCTATGCCAACCTTGACCCCAGCGGCGTGGCAGCAGTGGAGTGGCGGTCAGCGCTGAGTGAGGGGGAGCGGAATGTGCTGGAGGGCTGGAGAACAGGCTGCAGGAGGCCATGGACACCTTCCTTCAGAGTCACCCGGAGGCAGATTCCCTCTTTGTCAAGACCTCCAGTCGCAGTGCCAAGGACGCCCCATGGCGCAGAGCCGTTTTGCTGACCTGTACCGCCAGCTGCTGAGCCAGGATGGGGAGGAATCCAGGAAGGACGAGAACACGCAGATCACCTGCCTCCTAACGGCCGCCTTTCAAGCCATGCGTGTGCGCAGTGCCGCGGAGGTGATGGACATGACCCTGCGCAGTGAGCGCATCTACCAGGACCTGTTGCTGGCCATCAAAGTCAAGGACAGGTTCCGGAGAGAACTTCGTCATCCGCACCTTCGTGGACATCAGTGTGGATATGGAGTTCCGGGGCTTTGTCTACGGTGGCCGCTTGGTGGCGCTGTCCCAGTACAACTACCTGATTCACTCGGAGAGTCTGTGTGCCAGCAAGGATCAGGTGGCTGCCCGCGTTCAGGAATTTTATGACCAGACGGTCAGACCCAAACTGCAGGCTGCTGATTTTGTCGACAGCTTCATCATTGACTTTGCCATTGCAAGTCAAGGTAGGCTGCTCTTGGCTCACGTTGGACGTGAGGCGTCTTTCTTTTTTCTCTGTTCCCCTGAATCTTATTGGGAAAAAAAGCTAAAGCTACTCTTTGTCTCTACCATCGCCTGCGCCTTAAGGTGTTCTGTTTGTCCCTTCTGTCCCCTGTCCTACAATCAGAAATGAGGCCTGTTGTTTCTGGTGCCGCCCCAACTAACTGTGAAGCATGACACTTTGCTAATCTGTTTCTCTTTCCTTTTATCAGACAGCATAGACTGTTTCCCTTGCCTTCTGTCAGCATAGTGTTTTTCTTAACCTTCTGTCTGACAGTACAGTCTGTTTCTCTTGCCTTCAGTCTGAAAGCATGGTGTCTCTCCCTTGCTTTCTGTCTGACTGTATAGTCTGTTTCCCTTGCCTTCTGTCTGACTGTATAGTCTGTTTCCCCTTGCCTTCTGTCTGACAGTATAGTCTGTTTCCCTTGCCTTCTGTATGACAGTATAGTCGGTTTCCTTTGCTTTCTGTTTGACAGCACACTTTGTTTCCCTCGCTTTCCGTCTGACAGTATAGCGTAATTATCATAGAATTGGTTTGTGGACAACATTGTGTGAGGACTGCCAGGACTGGTTTATTGACAGTATAGTGCAAGGCTTACCGGGAACTGGTTCGCTGACATCAGAGTGTGAGAAGATTAGCAGGACTGGTTTACTGACAGCATGCTGCAAGGATGACCAAGATTGGTTTATTAACAGCATAGTATGAGGTTTACCAGGACTGGTTTACTGACAGCATACTGCAAGGATTACCAGGACTGGTTTATTAACAGCATACTATGAGGTCTACCAGGATGGTTTATTAACAGCATAGTGTTAGGTTTATCGGGATTGGTTTACTGACAGCATAATATAAGGTTTACAGTTTTACCATTACTGGTTTATTGACAGCACAGTGCAAGGATTACGAGGACTGGTTCTACTAACAGCACAGTGTGAAGATCACCAGGTTCGACTCATGAACAACAACTGGTACAAGTCTATTGATTAATCCAGTACAGTGGGCGTGAGTTTTATTGGTTCTTCCAAAACAGTTTGCTTACGTTTAAGGGTTCAGAAACAAGTTTTATTGTCGTTATTGTTTTTGTTGTTCATTGACCACAATCGGCACAAGTGTATTGGCTCACTGACAACAGCTGGCACATGTTTATTGGCTCAGTGACAACCGCTGGAACATGTTTATTAGCTCAGTGACAACCGCTGGAACAAGCTTATAGGCTCATTGACAGCAACTGGTACACCTTTATTGGCTTATGGACAACAGTGGGGACAAATTTTCCTTCTCCGCATGTTGCAGACAGATCGTAGGTGACAGAGACCATGATACGATGATGCAAACATCAGACTGGATGATAATGATCTACACGAGGTGCTGTGGATCAATGTGTGTGATAAAGGTCATAATGGACTGTTACAGACACAAATATACTGTGTATTATAGATATCATTATGTGCTGTTATAGATCTGTTGATATGTGTAAGGGACATTATGTTGTGATCTTGCAGACGACAAGTTGTGGATGGCTGTGTAATGATGATGATGATGGGCTGTTGTAGACAGTAGACTGTGCATGATAGAGATGATGATGATGATGATGATGATGATGATGATGATGATGGTGGTGGTGGTGGTGGTGGTGGTGGTGGTGAGGGTGGTGGTGGTGATGATGATGATGATGATGATGATGATGATGATCATGAGATGTTGCGGACGATAGATTGTGCATGATAGAGATGATCATGATGATGATGATGATGATGATGATGATGAAAAGGAGGAGGCATGTTGTAAACGACAGCTCGTATGTTGTCACAGGTGTAGCGCACATGGATTTTTCTAGTATGCTAACCACGTCACTCGTCACATTGATTTGTAATAGCAATATTCTTCATTTTTCTGCTTTCACTCCTTCCATTCATCCCTTTTCATTCTCTTGTATTTTGCTTTTGTTTTTTTCCAAATCGTTGAGCACCCTTACGACAAGCAACCCCTGTTCACTCCACATGAAGTCTTTTTCCCCGTGCTGACCTCGGCCTCAGCCTCGATCTCGACCTCCCTAGAGAATGACTAGTTAACGGCTTAGCGGGGAGACAGACACAGAGAGATGGAGCGAGAAGAATACCGCAAGATTACCGGATGACCCAGCTACCTGAAGTCTCGCTATTTCTAGGTTGCTGGGTGCTTCGGTTCGTTTTGTAGCCACCGGAAAGTCCCCACACCTGCCGCAGCTGAGCCCCCCATCCCCCCTCCCTCCCCACCCACCCACCCACCCTATACATTGGAAATAAGTGAGGGGAAGATCACTACGTTGCATCCCACCTGTCTTGAAGAGGAGAGGTTGTTGGGAATTGCTCGAAGCAAGTAGACGACCTTCCGCCCCCTCACCTTGTTACCTGTGGCTTCGAGTTCCACGCGCACCCGCTCTTCCCTCTCTGGAGAGAGCGAGAAATGCCAGGGTCGTTCCTGATTGCTAAGTCCTCATTGTCGAAGGAGTTCTGTAAACATTCACCGGTTGCTAAGAATAGGGTCTTTTGTGTTTTTTAAATCGTGATGTAGATTCGAACCCGAGTCCGCGTCTTAGCACAATTGACGTTTATTTCTTCATAAGCCATAATTTGCATTTGAATCGTTTCAGTTTTCTTTTCGTCGTGAATTTCATTCACAGCACTCGCTCACTGTAGTGTTTTTGCCGTTTATTCATTCGTTCGCTGGGGTGACCGTTGGTTTCTGATACTCACCTGGTTCGTCCATTACGAGGGTTGATTCTGCATTTTTTCGGCTTGCGTGCTGTGCTGTTTTCTTTGCTTGAGAGCGCGCGCGTATGTATGTATGTATGTGTGTATGTGTGTGTGTGTGTGTGTGTTCCACCACCACCACCACCCACACCCACCACACACACACACACACCCACACACACACACATCCGCAAATAAACAGTGCTTGTGTATTTGCATGCTTTATGTGAGTGGATGTGATCGGCACTTGCGATGATGATCATGATGCTGACGATGACATTAATGATGATGGTGATGATGACGATGATGGGTGTTGCAGATAACAGATTGTGGGTGATAGAGATCAACCCTTTCCTTGTCACCACCGATGCCGCACTCTTCAGTTGGGAGCATGAGCGACATTTGTTACAAGGTGAAGGTCAGGAATTTCACTTCCGTATCAACTCGAAACCACGTCCAGGTTCAAAAGCCATGTTGCCACAAAGCGTCAAGGTTTTGATGGGTGACCTTTGACCGAGAATGTCACTCCTGTGCTGTCCAAGATGACTTATCTCTACCCTTTAACTGCACTGGTGAAGCCAACGTTTCCTACCCAACAGTGTTCAGTAGTCAATGATCTGACTAAATGGAAGTTGAATCATTGGTTCCATCGGCCAGTGAAATGGGTTGGGTGTATCTGCCTGTGAAATGTTATAGCGTGTATCTTTCCCTGCAATGAATGGTTCAGTATCAGTCACTCCCTTCATTGCGCTTGGTGCCACGACTTTTATCCCGTGCAGTTTAATTGCCTACCTAAGCACTTTGCAGTGAGGGGAAAGTTATAGTGTTGTGTTGCCGGCTGACACGAAAAGAGGAAAAATGTTTAAAAACACTGCCTTGTTCCTGTGTTCTGTGAGATTAGTTTCCTGAGCATGTGTCTTTCATTTTGTGTTCGTTTGAAAAATAGCATTTGGACTCAGTAGAGGCAGTTACATTTCCGTATTTAAAAAAAAAAAGTAACATTATAAAATTTGATTTTAAAACGGTTCTGCGGTTATCAAATGTGAGCAATTTTCAGTTATCATTCTTAAAAAAAAAAAAAAAAAAAAAAAAAAAAAAAAAAACCGGAACAGAAAGGAATATCCTTCTCTTTCAAGTCTTGCCTTCTTGGTTTAAGAACTGCCAATGAAAAACAGTTGTTGAGTCACAGAATCCGTTGATATTTGGGTTCTGTTATTGAAATGGTAAATGTAAGATTAGATGGACATTTCTGTACATTTCGTTCATATTGATTGTGGACTGTCCTTGAAACTTGGTGAAGGGTACTTTTTCCGTTGTTTTATAATGTGGTAAATAACGGCCCATGTCCAACCAGAAGCCAAGTTGCTCACAATCTCTGAGATGACAAACGTTTTGATTAATAAACAATCCTAAATGATGAACAGTTCTTATCATCTGTCGTAAGTGTACGTTACTGATTCGTCTTAATTCTTTCTTTTACACAAGAATTGGTAATGTGATGTTTTGTCATCCTTGAATGAAAAATCTTCAGTGGAAAGATTTAGTTTGTCAGCTTTATAGCAGGAAATCGTCTGAAAAATTATTTGAAGAATATGAATTCTGTTGGGACTGTAGACTGAAAAGAATGCAAGAGATGGCCGAAATGATGTTTTAAGTGTGATCGCAATCGTTTTGTATGGCTGTTGACATGTGTGTCCATGTGTATGTAACATATTCAAATGTAAGTTTGACTCGCTGAGGAAGATTGTATGACTTACTATAAGCTATCACTTTCATAATTTGTATGGACCTTCATTTTCCCCATTAGATACAGAATGTACACGACGTAAAATGTATGTGCCTTCATTTCACCTGTTAAATACACAATGAACACAACATAACATGTATGTCACGTGCCTTCGTTTCAACTGTTAATGCGCCATGTACACAAAACATGTATATGCCTTCATCTCATGTGCTAAATACACAATGTGCATAACATATATGTGCCTTCATTAAATGACCTGTTAAATTCACAATGTATACGACAGTCGTTGCCTTGTTCTACCCGAGAACATCCAGAAGATAATTGGGCCCTGTGACCGCTTTTGTTCACTAAATCCATGGTGTTGGTGGACCAATAAACAAACCATTATCATAATGGCGTCAACTCGTGACATTGTGTTGTTCAATAAAGCCTCAGAATTAATGGATCAACAGATGTTTGGCATTATGGAATGATTTGTTGATAGTTAGTCATGTGTATTGCTGTTTTATATAGTGCAATGTTAAGCACTGTGACTCCTGGTGTTTGAGAAATGTATGATGATTAGCATTTGTAAATCCAATGCGGTGGGTCATGATTGCCAGTGTGTCAGGTTTTCAAGTTCACAAAAGCTGACATTGTGTACTGAGTTTTGGTAAGTTCCAAGGTCAGATTGTGTGCTACGGTGGACCTATTGGAATGGTTGATGTGTGATCACATATGGAGACTGAAACAGTTCCAGCGTTTCCGAACAGTCAAAATACATATTAACACACAAACCACGGCGCAATAAAGACTTTATGTAATTACCTGTGCAAAACAGCCACGTAAACTGTCAATATTCAGGTCATCACACTGACGCTTTCCTCTATATTGTTTTGCTGTCTAGTTACTGGGTTGCTTTGTTTCTTTGTGTTTATTTTAACATCGCTCTATGGTCAATTCCACACCACATCCATTGTTTTTAACATCGCTGTATGATCATTTATACGCTAGAACCGATGTTTTCACATTACTCTAAAGCCAGTTCCACACCAGCTGCTGCAGTCCCTTCTTAAAAGTGCACTATATTTAATTCTGTGGGCTTGTGGCTCTTAACATCGTTCTACAAGTTCAGTTCTACAGGCTCGTGGTTCCTAACATCATACTTTATTTAATTCGAAAGACTCAAGGCTTCTAACATCGTACTTTATTTAATTATAAAGACGCCAGGCTCTTAACGTCGTACTTTATTTAACTCTAAAGACTCGAGGCTCCTAACATCGCACCACTTTCAAATCTACAGACTCGTGGCTCTTAACGTCGCACTTAATTCAACTCTACAGATTCATGGTTCTTAACATCGCCATGTGTGCATTAACTTTTACATCAGGCTCAGGCTTTTACCATCACCTTACATTAAATTTTTACGGTGTTGTAGCACATAACATCGCTCTGTATTAGATTCTACAGACTTGTTCTTAACATCGCCGACAATACATTCAGTTCTACATCCCATTTATGATCATACATATTCTACACCTGATCGGCAGCTCTAAGCAACGCTCTGTATTGAGTTCCACACCAAACCTGTTGTTTGTAGCATCGTTCTATTCTCAATTCTGCGTCAGAATAATGGCTCTTAACATCATTACATTCAATTCTACTCCAGAATCATGACTCTTAACATCGCTCAATATTCAATTCTAAAGACTTGAGAGTTCTAAAAACAAAGCTCTGTATTCAATGCTAAAGACTTTAAGAGTTCTAAACATCGCTTTGTATTCAATTCTACAACAAAAACACGGCTTCGAACATCAGCCTATGTTCAATTCTACTAGTCAGGCTTGTGACTCTTAATATCACAACAAATTCCACACCAGACTAATAAATTGTAACATATCTCATGGTTGTGCTCAGCATTAATTTTTAACATCTCTCATGGTAATGCTCAGCATATCAAACAAGACGGCAGGGTACGCTAGAGAGGCGAACTGAAGAAAACGTAAGGTTTAAGAAAAAAAAAAAAAAAGCATTATAGAGCGGAAATCTGTCGGCTATACCAGTCTCAATTCTGATACAACTATTGAGGGGAGATTACTTTTGCGTCAGCCATAAAAATGAGATGTACAAGTGAGCGTCCCCCACCGGCAGTCATCTGAAGAAAGGTAAAGATGTGCGTTTTTAAGTGTAATGTTTGTTACGTCTGAAAAGAACATGTTGAAAATTCAGTGGTCTGTTTTGTATGGCGTAATAAATCACTGTTACATTGCACTCATGTTGTGTGTTGTTTTTTTCGTGATGCGAAAGACTGTTTGTCACCTACATTGTGGGTGCAGAAAAGATAAGACGAGCAAAAACCTGAGAATTTGTCCGTGAAGTGTTTGGCCCTTGCAAAGGAAGCAGAAGAGAAGAAATGCAAGAAAAGAACAAAAAACAAATGTTGTAACAGAGTGAATGGACAGTCATTTACATCCACGTGTCTTTCTCTGTATGTATGAATGATGCTTTAAATAATAAAAGGCACCTGCTTAGCTGCATGACTTCTGTAGACCAACATGGGAACCGGAGACAAGGATGCAAAGGGAAGTATGGCTTATAACTGACCTGACTTGGGTTTCTACAGATCTATGGAGGCTTACAAAGTGAGATGTTGCTATGTACAAATCATGTTAGCTACACCATCCTATATATTGTCAATCCTCAATCCTTTCAAGAAAAAAAAAAACAAAACTGGACACAAATTTTTTTTTTCCAATAAACAAATTTTCAGGATTTTGTAAATGAGCTTTAAAATTCGGAAGTTCATACTTTTTATAGCTGTCGGCAGCAGTACACATCAATATTCAAACATGTATATCACATTACGAATTCACACATGCTCACACACACACAAACACAGCAAGCGAACAAAAGGAACAGTAACCACATCCCAAGAAAACGAAAAATATATTTAATGCTTCTTTTGATTTACATAATTACACTGAATCTTTGTGTGTGAGTTTGTGGAGAGAGGAAAAGGATGGACGGGCCAGGTGAAACAGAGAGAGGAAGGGGTAGGTGGGGTAGGGTGGGCAGGGGGGTGGGAGGAAAAGAAATGCTTCCAGTCTGAAGCATGGTCACAGCTCTTTCTGTCCATAGACGACAATAACATGTACAACATAGTGGAACACCCCTCCTTCCCTCTCCATATCCCCTATCCCATCTCTTTTTCTTCCCCTTTAATTCAAGAACTCATTCACAATAGGGTCTTCAGACGAAGGAAGGGTTACAGAGGGATGTCAAGTCTGGCGCAAAAAAAAAATTGAAAAAAAAGTTCTCTAAGACCACATCTGTTTCACCCTTGGGGAGGGAGAGTTCAATGGGGAGTGACTTGTCACTTCCTTTGGGTTGGTCACACTCACTGTGACGGTCATGAGATCACCTGCTGGGGACTTGATGTTGCACATGGCAGGGCGGGTAGTCCAAGTCCCTGTGGAGTCCAGGGGTCATGCACCTGAGGACTGAGAGCTACGTGTTACAGAATGCAGACAGTCACTGCGGTTTTCTAGCTGTCTCACGGCCATTTCTTCACCATGCTGGTGACAGGGTTATGGCTCAAGGCCATTTCTGCACCATGCCAGTGCCAAGGTATTCCGTCTGTGCTAACTCAACCATCTAAGTGCCATATCTGAATCATGCTGGTGCCATAGACATGGAGGACAAGCTTCATTTAGATATCACAAATAGCGAGTGAACTACGCATACACACAGACAGACAGACAGCTGTACATACATACATACTGACGCAACAACACTACCATCAATATTATCCTGTTCCAAACTTTATACACTTAACTGGCTGTTCACATTCTGTCAGTACACAAATGTTTCTTTTTTCTCTCATTTTCTACTGTCGCTATGCAGACCTTCATTCTATGGACACACTGTGCCTTCTCCTTCACTCTCCAGACACACTGTGTGACTTATTGTCCTTGACGCTGCAGGCACTGTGTGACTTCTTAACCATCACTCAAAGTCACACCGTGTGACTTCTTGTCCTTCAGTCTTCACTGTGACTTATTGTCCTTCACCGTAAAGACACACTGCCACGTTCTGTCCTCACTCTACAGACACACTGTGACTTCCTGTCCTTACTTAACAGACACACAGACTGTGACTCTTCACTCTTCAAAAAACACTGTGACTTCTCGTCCTTTACCGTATAGCTCCACTGCAACTTCTTGTCCTTACTTTACAGACACACTGTGACTTCTTGTCCTTACTTTACAGACACACTGTGACTTCTTGTCCTTTACAGACACACTGTGACTTCTTGTCCTTACTCTACAGACACACTGCGACTTCTTGTCCTTACTTTACAAAAACACTGTGACTCCTTGTCCTTTACGTATAGATCCACTGCAACTTCTTGTCCTTTACCGTATAGATCCACTGCAACTTCTTGTCCTTACTTTACAGACACACTGTGACTTCTTCACTCCTCTGTCTCCCTGTCTACACACTCCACTCTCTCTCCCTGTCTACACACTCAACTGTGACACATTCCACTGGCTCCCTGTCCACGTGCTCCATTGTCTCCTTGTTTATTCACTCCTCTGTCTCCCTATCTATTCACTCCTCTGTCTCCCTGTCTATGCACTACTTTGGTTCTCTGTCTAGTTATACTCCTCTGTCTCCCTGTCTATTCACTCTCTCTGTCTCCCTGTCTGTCTCCCTGTCTATTCACTCCTCTGTCTCCCTGTCTATACACTCCTCTGTCTCCCTTTCTATACACTCCATTGTCTCCCTGTCTATACACTTCTCTGTCTCCCTTTCTATACTATAATACACTCCATTGTCTCCCTGTCTATACAATCCTTTGTCTCCCTTTCTATACACTCCATTGTCTCACTGTCTATACACTCCACTGTCTCCCTGTCTATACACCCCTCTGTCTCCCTGTCTATACAATCCTGTCTCTCTGTCTATACATTCCATTGTCTCATTGTCTATACACTCCTGTCTCCCTGTCTATACTACATTCTTCTGTGTCATGACTCAAAGTGATCACACTCCAATGTCTCCCTGTCCACACGCTTCACCATCTCCCTGTCTAGACACTCCAATGTCCCCTTGTCTACACACTCCCACTATCTCTAAGTCTACACAAACCACACACTCTCTCTCTCTCTCTCTCTTTCACACATCTCCCTGTCTATGTACTCCACAAACTCCCTGTCTACACACTCCATTACCTCCCCGTCTATCATTCCTCCATCTCACTGTCTACACACTTGACTGTCTCCCTATCTACGCACTCCACTGTGTTGTCTACACTGTCCACACCTTCCTCTGCCTCCCTGTCTCTATGTACACCTCTTCTCTCCCTGTCTACCCACTTGACAATCTCCCTGTCTATGCACTCCACTATCATCCAAGTCTACATTCTGCAGTGTATTCCAATGTCTCCTTTGGATCGGTTCACCCCCAAACTGTTACTGGCGTATATTTCCACATAAATGAGTGCATTTCCTAGAACTAGTAGAAGGTACATGTACAAATTGTTTTCTTTTTCTTAAAGCATATTTGTATGCATGTGTGTGTGTGTGTGTGTGTGTGTGTGTGTGTGTGTGTGTGTGTGTGTGTGTGTGTGTGTGAAAGTCTGTTGAGTGTGTGTTCCATCTATATTTTTTGTAAAAGCAGTGGTGGGGTAGGATGGAGTGTGGTTATTCATTTTCTTCTGCCACCACACTGCAAAGTGATTACAAAGCAATAACTACAGTCAAAAAATGATTCTTCACACACAAATTCTACACCTAGTGCATACTTTGGCATACATTTGCCATTTCTCACCCTTTTTTCACTTTTTTTATTTTTAATATATTTCAGGGCCTATAAGCCCTGCTGACGTTCCTATGTTAAGTATGCTATTGAAGAAGAAGCAGCACTGCAAGAGGCGATTTTGCATGCAAGCATTAACAAAAAAAGTTTTGCTCTTGGGTCAAAGCAACCGAATTGTCACACCAAGACAAAACCATAGTTACACTCCACAAGTATAACTGCTGCTAAAAAAAAAGTTTTGAGCCTGAACTTTCCTTTTTTTTTCTTCAAATTTTTGTTTGTCACATTTGCCATACTTTCATCGAACATGTGTACAAAGAATAATGAAATAGTATGGGGAATTACGCACTCCACAGCCTCTCTGTCCACACACTCCAGTCTTTCTACACGTTCCACTGTGTCTCTGCCTACGCACTCCAGCGTCTCCTGTCTGCAGTCTCCTGTGTCTCCCTGTCTACAGTCTCCTGTGTCTCCCTGTCTACAGTCTCCTGTGTCTCCCTGCCGATACACTCCACTGTTTCTCTGTCTACCCTCTCCACTCTCTTTCTCTGCCTACACACTCCACTGCCACCCTGCTTACATACCCAACTGTCCCCATGTATACAAAATTCCACAGTCTCCAGTCTACATACTGCACAGTCTCCGGTCTACAAATTGCACAGTCTCCCTGTCTACACATACTTCTATCTCCCTCTTTACATGATCTACTGTCTCTCTCTCTCTCCTTGTCTACATATATTTCTATGTCTCCCTCCCTGACGGTTAACACACTGGCACAAATACGCACAACCTGACAACATTCAGATCCTATTGACCCTTTCTGCTGCCCTGATAAAGTGACTGGCTGTGCAACCTTCCCAGCCTGGAACATTTCGGCTTAAAGATCATAGCTGCTTTACTCAAACTGTCATAACTCTGGAACAGCACATAAGAAGTGCAAAGAACTACAGAACTATAATGTTTCTATTTCAGCTTCTTAATGTGTTTGAATTATCCACTGATGTATAGTTGCTTGTTAAAAATGACCACACAGATCCTTCATATATCATATCTAGCTCTGATAGGTTTCAATATCACATCTGTGATAAAATACAAATAAAACTTGACTGTGTCAAAGCCAAATATATTCTTTGTGACCATGTACATTCATATAGTTTAAGTATTTTTGTAGAAATTCAGTATTTGGTCAGATCGATCGTCTATCATGATTTCATCAAATGCCTGCTCATTGTGACATCATTTTGACTGGCTTATAAACTGTCAAAAGAAAAAAATGAGGAAAAAAAATACATGATATCATTCGAAATTTACTCACTCAAGCAGCAGAAGATACAAAAAAAAAAGACAGCATAAAAATACTCCACCTGCACTAATCATTAATGATAGTAATAACATTACATGTCATAGGTTTGAACTGGGACTGAACAGTGGCCAAATGCATTCATGTGTGCCCAACCAGAAGTTGGGTGCAGGGCAGAAAGAGCTAAAAACAGATATGTGACAATGGATGCCATCAGACACAGGAGACGGCTAGTGCTGATAACATCAGAATAATGAACACTCGATATTTCACAAATTAGTAACATGCACACATGACACGGTAAGTTGAACTGTAGCACACGTCAAATGATTATGTGACAAACACAGCGCTATGACATCATCCTACTTATGACATCATTCCAGCCTGTGACAACATCCCAGTGCCCATGACATTGCCACAGTACTTATGACATCACCATATGAGGCTATGATATCACCACAGTGGTAATGACATCACAGTGTTTATTGAAGTACCTTCGCCACTATTGCTGATACTGTCAAAGCATCTATGATACCATCATAAATCTATGCATTACACCACTGCAGTGCCAAAATTACCATCACAGTGCTAATGATGTCACACTACCGAAGTCACCACCACAGTGATAATGACATCATCGCAATGCTAATGACATCACACTACCAAAGACGCCATCAACATGCCAAGTGACACCACCTCAGTGATAATGACATCATCACGATGCTAATGACGTCGCACTACCAAAGACACCATCACAGTGCCAATAACACCACCACAATCATAAAGACATCATCACACAATACTAATCACATCACACCACCAAAGACATCATCACAGTGCCAATGACACCTCCACAGTGATAATGACATCATGTCACCAAAGAAGACATCATCACAGTGCTGATGACACCTCCACAGTGACAATGACATCATCACAATGCTTATGACATCACACTACCAAAGACATCATCACAGTGACAATGACACCACCACTGTGATAATGACATCATCACAATGCTAATGACAGTATCCTTCAAAGCACAATGTGGAGAGATATCACACACACACACACACACACACACACACACACACACACACACACACCCTACACACACACACACACACACACACACATACACGTGCACGTGAGGTATGGTAAATACTGCACAAGTCACTGGCAAGTGGAAATCTAAAGCTACCAAGGTCTTTCACACATCCCTGAAGTGTTTGACAGCATGTGGGACTCAAAAAAAAAAAAAAATCTTTATACATGTTTTACAAAATGTGAGGCTCCATGTGGATTTCCAGAGATTCATTCAAAGTTTCATATGGTATGGCTTCAGTCAGAGGCTCAGACAGTGGCGAGGTTTTCCAGAACCATGAAGTGTGCCATACACCTGAAGGTCTGCTGTGAGGCACCATCAATGATGAGGCTACTAACAGAACCATTGTGTATTACACACTAGGCTGTGGAGAGAGTACCACACTCATCTGAACCCTGAGGTGTTGAAAAATATAGGGCTCTGTTCACAGGTGGCCACATACATCATCAGAACCCAAAGTGTTACACATGTAGGCACTATTGATGGGTGTCAACATTCATCAGAACCCCGGAAGTGTTACATTTCTGGTGCTCTGTCAAACACTGCTCATGGTCATCAGAACCCTGAGGTGTCACATACTGGGGTTCTGAAGAGGACTGCAAACATTCATCAGAAGCCTCAAGCATTACATGTCTGGTGTTCTGTCAAAGGCTGCTTGCATTTATCAGAACCCTGAGGTGTAACACACTGGGATTCTGATTCAGGCTGCCCAAGTTCATCAGAAGCCTGGTTTGTTACAACTGAACAGCTCTGCTGATGGGTGCCTACATTCATCGTTACCCTGAAGTGTTACCCATGTGGGGGTCTGTAAACAGTTCCCACAATCATCAGAACCCTGAAGTAGATGTGGGGCTCTGCAAAGGGTTCCCACAATATTCAGAACCCTGAAGTTACACATGAGGAGCTCTGTACACAGGTACCCACATTCATCAGAGCCCTCAAGTGTTACACCTGAAAGAAAGTCTCTGTTAAAGGGATATCCACATCCATCAAAACCCTCAAGTGTTACACATGACAGTCTCTGTTAAAGGGATACCCACACTCATCAGAACCCTCAAGTGTTACACATGACAGTCTCAGTTAGAGGGACATCCACATTCGACAGAACATTCAAGTGTTACACACAGACAGTTTCTGTAAAAGGATATCCATATTCATCAGAATGTTCAAGTGTTACACATGACAGTTTCTGTTAAAACTAAAAGGATATCCACATTCATCAGAACATTCAAGTGTTACATGTGACAGTCTCTGTTAAAGGGATATCCACATTCAACAGAACCCTTAAGTGTTACACATGACAGACTCTGTAAAAGGGATACCACATTCAACAGAATCCTCAAGTGTTATGCATGACAGTCTCTGTTAAAGGGATATCCACATTCATCAGAACCCTCAAGTGTCACACAGAACAGTCTGTAAAAGGGATATCCACATTCATCAGAACCCTCAAGTGTTACACATGACAGTCTCTGTTACAGGGATATCCACATTCATCAGAATGATCAAGTGTTACACAAGACCGTCTCTGTTACAAGGATATCTACATTCCACAGAACCCTCAAGTGTTTATCATTACTATTACTCATGACAGTCTCTGTTAAAGGGATATCCACATTCATCAGCATTACACATGACAGTCTCTGTTGTTAAGGGGATACCCACATTCAACAGAACCCTCAAGTGTTACACACGATGGTCTCTGTTAAAGGGATATCCACATTCAACAGAACCCACAAGTGTTACACAGACAATCTCTGTTAAAGGGATGTCCACATTCATCAGAACCCTCAAGTGTTATACTGAGTGTCTCTGTAAAGGGGTGCCCACACTGACTAGGTGATCATCTGAGCCATGAAGTGTCACAATCATGGCACCGACAGTGGTAAATTCCAGCACACAGAAACACGGTGTTGGACAGTGTGAATGACACGACAAGCTTACATCAGGTGACCTTCATATGACATGTTTATATCAGATGACAGCCTGTTTAGCATGACATGCTTATGTCAGGTGACAGAGTGTATGACATGACATGCTTATGTCAGGTGACAGTGTGTGTGTGTGACATGACATGCTCATGTCAGGTGACAATGGTATGACATGACATGTGTACATCAAGTGACAGAGTGTGTATAACATGCTTATGGAAAGTGACAGCATGTATCACAGGACATGACCGTACATCAGATAACAGCGCGTAAGACATGTCATGCCTACATCAAGTGACAAGTGTGTATGACATGACATGTCTACATACATCATGTGACAGAACGTATGACGTGACTTAAATCATGTAACAATAAGTATGATATGCTTATATCGGTTGACAGTGAGCACAACAAGTTTATGTCAGGTGACAGTGTATATGACGTGTTTACATCCTGTGACTGGGTATGAGATGTTTACGTCCAGTGACAATATGTATGACATGATGTGCCAGAGCCAGGAGTCCTTGTGTATGTCATGACAAACTGCTATCTGGGGATGGTATGCTTAGCATGACATAATGTTACCAGAAGGCTAATGATCCTGAGTATGACATGGTGTGCTTCTGTCAAGTGACAGTGAGTATTGTATGACATTCTCTTGCCGCACGACAGTGTGTATGGTCTAATATAATGGTGCCAGTTGAAATGTGTATGGTGTGACATGATGTTGCCTGGGTACACTATGTATGATATATGACCTGTCAGGAGAAAGTGTGTGTGGAATGATGTGCTCCTGTCAGGTGAAGGTATGTATGGTATGACATGTTCTTGCCAGGTGACAGTGTGTATGGTATGGCATCATTTTGCCAGGTGCAAAGTGTATGGTATGATGTACTCCTGTCAGCTGACTGTGTGTATTTTAAGACATTCTATTACCAGATTACACTACAGTGTATAACATGACATTGCCAGGTGACAGAGTGTATGGTATGAAGTGCTTCAATCAGATGACAGTGTGTACGGTATGACATGATGTTGCCAGGTGACAGTGTGTAAGCTGTGATGTGCTGTTGCCAGGTGACAAAGTGTATGGTATGACGTGCTTCTGTCAGTTGACATTGTGTATGGTATGACATGCTTCTGTCAGATGATAGTGTGTATGGTATGACATGCTTCAGTCTGGTGATAAGTGTGTATACTATCAAATGATGATGTCAGTGTGACAATATGTATAATATGAAGTGCTTCTGTCAGATGACAGTCTGTGTGGTATGACATGCTTCAGTCTGGTGATAGTGTGTATACTATCACAAGATGATGTCAGTGTGACAATATGTATAATATGAAGTGCTTCTGTCAGATGACAGTGTGTACGGCATGATGTGCGTCTGTCAGATGACAGTGTGTATGGTATGATGTGCTTCTGTCAGATGACAGTGTGTATGGTATGATGTGCTTCTGTCAGATGACAGTGTGCTCAGTATGATGTGCTTCTGTCAGATGACAGTGTGTATGGTATGATGTGCTTCTGTCAGATGACAGTGTGTACGGTATGATGTGCTTCTGTCAGATGACAGCGTGTATGGTATGACATGTTTCTGTCGGATGGCAGTGTGTATGGTACGACGTGCTTCTTTCAGATGACAGCATGTATAGTATGACATGCTTCTGTCAGGTGACAGTGTGTATATGAAATGATCTTGCCAAGTGACAGTGTATAGGATATCATGTGCTATTGTCAGGTGAGAGTATGTATGGGATGACAGAATGACATGCAGCTTTCCATGTGACAAGTGTGCTAGGCATGACATGCTGCCCTCTAAATGAAAATGTGTATCACATGACATGCTGCCACCATATGACAATGTCTTTGGCATGACATGCAGCCACAAGATGGCAATGTGTATGGCATGATGGCATGACATGCTGGTTGCCAAGTGACAGTGTACATGACATGATGTGCTGCCACCAGATGAAACAACAGTACAGAGCCAACAGTTGGCGCCATGCCCTCAGCTGGAGGCGATTCCCAAGGTGTCCTCATAGCTCTTCAGCTGAATCATGAAGCCCGAGTTGGGGAAAGAGGAGGGGCGTTTCGAGCGCAGGTAGGTGAAGGCATCATTGAGCGACATGCCTTTGGTTTTCATCAGGTGCGCCAGCACAATGGTGGCTGAGCGGGACACGCCCGCGCATTGCAGTGCACCAGTACACAGCCCTGCATCTTCAGGGCATCCTCGATGAAGCTGAGTGCTTCTGGGAAGGCTTTGGCGATGGGAAAGTCCGGAAGATCACGCAAGTCCAGGGACAGGTAAGTAAACTTGTCTGGGAAGAGGTTGGTGACATGAGATGCCACGTTCAGAATATGAGTCACCTTGTGCTTCTCCAGGACCTCCAGGTTGTGGGCCACGTCCTGAGAGCCTGAGACAAATAACGCATTCATTGTAGAAATTATTGTCTGACTGGCATCATCATCATCAAAAATGGTCTAGTGGATCACCGGACATTTCCCCAGGATCTCTAGATTATGAACCATGTCCTATGAGTCAGACATATGCAGTGCATTTAATCATTTTCATCATCATCATCATCATCATCAAAACTGTCATCAATTCGTGATCACTGGACATTTCCCATGGATCTCTAGGTTATGAGCCATGTCCTATGAGCCAGACATATGCAGTGCATTCAGTCATCATCATCATCATCATCATCATCATCATCATCATCATCATCATCAACACTACCATCAATACCTGGATCACCTGACATTTCTCCAAGTCATGTGGACTGTGAACCATGTTCTTAAAGCCAACACATGCACATATAGTCATTATCATCGTCATGATCATCAACATTATCATTGATGACTGGATCAACTGATGTTTCTTCAAGGCATGCAGATTGTGAACTATGTTCTGATACTTGCAACAATGACAACACACACAGCATATTCAGTCATGTGTGTGTATATATATATATATATATATGTATGTGTGTATAATATATATATATATATATATATATATATATATATATATATATATATATATATATATATATATATGTGTGTGTGTGTGTGTGTGTGTGTGTGTGTGTGTGTGTGTGTGTGTGTGTATTCACAAGTAGAATTTTCCGTTGCCCGCACCACACCACAACCAAACAATGAGAACAGGCAGACTGAAAATATACAAGGTAAAAACAAGTTCCACATTTTCTCCACACAAGGCTAAAATCAAACATTAAAACTCGAGCTTTCGCCCACAGGCTTCATCAGGATATTGTCTCACACAATATCCTGATGAAAACCTGTGGGCGAAAACTCGAGTTTTAATGTTTGATTTTAGCCTTGTGTGGAGAAAATGTGGAACTTGTTTTTACCTTGTATGTATATATATATATATATATATATATATATATATATATCAGTAAAAATCTGTCATGTCCATCTGTCCATCCTAAGAAGCACCCATCAATGTTGCAGGCATGGGAACAGCTGCCAAGAAAAGCATGGATTGCCACCTAGTGTGAGAAACAGAGATGTGGGGCTTGATTCCAGACTTGAGAGAGAGAGAGAGAGAGAGAGAGAGAGAGAGAGAGAGAGAGAGAGAGAGAGAGAGAGAGAGAGAGAGAGAGAGAGAGAGAGAGAGAGAGCATACATGGCTGCATGCAGGTGTGTGTAAGTGCAGGTGTGTTTGATCATTTTGCTTTTAACACAAGTCTGCAACACTTCTGCCACAGGGAATTATACCTTAAAACAAGATCTCTCTCTCTCTCTCTCTCTCTCTCTCTCTCTCTCTCTCTCTCTCTCTCTCCCCCTCCCTCTCTGTCTCTCGCACACACACACACACACACACACACACACACACACACACAGCAGGTGAACTGTTCAAATCGCTATTGTGAGCCTACTATACTTCTAAAAGGGCATGTAATCACACATATTTAAGCTCCCCCCTTCCCCTCAGTTTCCCCCTCAGTTTCTCTCCCTGCCCCTATCTAGCTGTCTCGCTTAGGGTTAGTGAGAGAGAGAGAGAGAGAGAGAGAGAGAGAGAGAGAGAGAGAGAGAGAGACAGACAGACAGACAGACAGACAGACAGACAGACAGAGAGACCAACTAACCAACCAACCAACTGACAGACAGACAGAGACAGAGAGAAAAAGAGAGAGAGAGGCAGGCAGGCAGGCAGGCAGGCAGACAGACAGACAGACAGACAGACAGACAGGCTGAGTAACAGACAGAGAAGGCTGAAAGTGAAAGCTGGGGGACAGAAGCTGACAAGTTGGAAGTGGATGTGGGAGACTGGGCCTGTCTGAGCAGGTGTTAGTTAAGGGAAGCATTACCACCAATGGTAAATGTTACAGCGCTGAGCAAGGAAGACATAAAGAGAGAAGGAGACCATGCACGTGATACAGTCACATGAAGAAGAAATGTGTGAAGGAAATGAGGGTGGGGGAATCACTGGGGGAGGGGGGTGGGAGAAACTCAGACAAAGCCAGGTTCATATATATGCCAGTTGTCATCATAACTCTCACTGCCGTCATCATTGTCAACACTCTCATCAGAATGCACATCACCTAACATAATTTCTCCAAGTCTTGGGGGATGTGATCTGAGTACTGAGAGCACTACAGTGTTGCACATCATCGTCATCAAAGTTGTCTCAGTGATATTGATGATGATCATCATCATAGTAGTCAGTATCTGTCATATTCATCATTGCTATCAGAGTTTGTGACCAACATGTTCATCCTCATCATCACACGACACAGATATCACAGTCAAATTCATCAATGCTATTACAATCACCACACAGTTACAAAAGTGATAAAAATACTGCTACTATGATACTTTTCCATGAATTAAAACAGTGTACTTTCTACTACAGATGTGCACAAATCTTCCAAAATTTGATAAAAGCAGGGTAAAGAAGGGGGCACTGGTTTCTCGTTCTGCGACCACACACAGCAAAGTGATTACATCACAATAACAAAATTTAATGTAGGTTCTTCAACATCAAATTTCTTTCACACCCGGTTCATTGTATATTTTGCCACAAACTCATGCTCTCTCAACCCGCTTAGTTTTGTTTTCTTTTTGTTGGCTTTTTTGGTTTTAATTCACTATTTCAATGGCTGAGGTTGTCACTGCCATCATCATTACATTACCTACGCTCTCACCAATGTTGACTCAATGAAAACTCAGACATGTGGCCTACACTTGCCATCAACGACCTAATGAGAAGTAAGAGACCTAACTTACACACTTCCCAAAACAAAGCAATCAGATGAAAAGCATGTGACCTATACTCCCCAATAATAAATGCATAATCAGAGGTAAGATGTGTGACCTACATTCCCCAATGAAAACCCATCACGTGTGAAGGATGTGACCTATAGTCCCTAATAATGAACCAGTCAGAGGTAAGTCATGTGATCTACACACACTCTCCAATTAAAAAAAAAACAAACAAAAAAAAAACAAAGCGAACCATGTGACCTACAGTCCCTAATAACAACAAACCAATGAGAAGTGAGATGCATGACCTACGCTCACGCATGATGATGAAGGATGTGACCTGCACTTACCAATGATAAGGCCTGGCAGCACCAGGCCCACCTGCAAGTCCTCGGAGTCACTGCTGCAGTAGCCCAGGTTGCCGAAGCTGATGGACTTGGTGATGGTCCGCCCCTCCTCATCCTTCCCCTCCACCACCTGCCGCCCATCGGGATGGGTGACCACTGTGTCTGTTCTCCGCAGGGAGCCCTTGTCAAAGTTGGCCAGCTGGCCCAGGTCCAGAGGGGGTGGACACGGTTTGATAGTGAGGATGCGGCGAGGTGACCCCCCCTGATTCCTGCTCCTCCGGGCTGATCTCCGTCAGCCATCTTGACAACTGCTGAGTCTGCTTGCTTCTCCTGACACCACAATTCACTGGTCAAATAACGCTGCTTTACACTTCACTTACAGGGACCAGTAATGCTGCTTTACGCTTCACTTCAGTGATCCAAACATCACGTCATGCAGCCCAAAATGCTGATTTACACCTCACTTGGGTGTTTTACAACTCAGTTGAGTGACCACCCAACAACACTGCTTAAGACTTCACTTCAGTGTCAACAAAACTGTGCTTCACGTCACGTCAACAGTCAGCAACACGAGAGCCAGCAACACTGTCTTACGCCTCAGCTTAGTGCTTTACACTTACCTAGAGTGTAAGGTACAGTGTTTCACACCTCACTTCAGTGAGCAGTAACTTCTGCACAACACTTCAGAGTTTTACACCTCACTTCAATCACCAATGACACTATTCTACGCCTCACTTCAGTATTTTACACGTACATCTAGTAGTCAGCAACAGTTTCACACCTCACTTGAGTGTTTTATGCCTCACCTCAATGGTCAGCAACACTTCTGTGAAAGAAACACAGTAATTAATATATTACAGTATGAATACAATGATAAACAGAAAATACATCTTTCAATGTGTTTTGTAAAGGATAGAACAATATGTTACATGATGAATGTAATGAGAACTAAAAAATAGATGATTTAAATCATGGGTATGAACAGGACTCATAATATGTCGCAGCATGAATGTACAGAGAATATGAAAAAGAGCATTTGATTAAATCATGTATCTGTCGATGAGAAAGATCATGTATCTGTAGATGAGAAAGGATGATATGTATAAAACAAATACAGTAAAGAACCAAAAGCAGATCATATAATGTCATAAAGAAAATGAAAAATAGCATTTAAATCATGTTTAGAGGAGAAAGGGTGATATGTACAGTATGAATATATAGTAAAACACAGAAAAAAACATTTGAGAGCAAAATACAAATGAATACACTATCAGTGACACTAAATATGCCACACATCATACATATTAAGCATAACAACTTAAACAAGACAGCATGTGACTTAGGACAGAGATGCTATACTTCATATTTTTCATTTTACCTCTAAATCAGATTAAGTTCTAATTTTGCTTGTAAAGATTTAGCAAGCGGAACAAAGTATGCCTATTTGCTATATTTATGAAAATGACTGAACTTGAGGAATCAACTATTAGTTTTTTCAAACTGTTTGACACTAAAATTCAATCCTTTGTGCAATATGATGCCCAACTTTGGGTTCTTGACATCAAAATGTAATTGACTGAGAGAAAGCCCAACATTTTTCTGACTGGATTAATGCAACTGTTCAAATTCAAAATTTGGCATCCACGCTCTTACGTGATTCGATTTACACGACATTTTCATCATATGCACAGAATTTGATGAGGAAAGGTCCCACTTTGAAATAAAGTTAAAAAAACTGCCAACTTAGTTGAGTTACATAGCACAGTAGTTTATTTCGTCCTAACCATTTCTGCCTGAAGACACTCTCAGGTGTGGGAATTCCTATATCCTGCAAAGCTCCCACCATGTCTGACATGTTAACACTCTCTATGGAACAGTCCATATCAATTGGAATTATTAGGTCATGAACTGTTCAACAACCTTCATTCCGACTTCTCTCTTCTTTTTTTTTTCAAAAGGGGGAAAATGGCTTGAAAATCTGAACTCGCTAAACTTGTGACAGGAATTTGAAGAAAGAGTTTTGCAAAGGCAATCACCCATTCACCCCACCTCTTCTAATCCATTCCCTCCCTCACACTCCAAATTGGAAAATTAGCTCTTTTTGTAATAACAGATCCATTCATCTATGCTCACAAAACTTGAAGTTGGTATGTTTATCTCTTACACATTTCATATTCAGCAGTAGTATTAGTAGTAGGGACTGGCTTCATCAAACTGCTTCACTGCTGGTAAGTGCACCCTCATTGATAAAATGACTTGAACAGGGGTCTGATGACATGGATTATAATATGTAAATCAATCAATCATGTCCACATGGAGCATTTCAATAATAATCAACTCTGTTATTAAAAACAAAACAAAAAAAAGAAAAAAATCATTGTTTATAAGCCCAACAGTGTTTCAAATAAGTTTTGCCCTCTGAATTTTTGGTGCTGTTGAACTGTGGAACAGAAAAAAATGAATCCAAATGAAAGTCATCAATTGATACCATTAACAAACAAAGAAGTTGCTTCAACTGTCTTCCAGTTCTGGGGTAAAACTCGGGTTTCCAGTGACTTATCTGTTATCAAACATCCAGCATTTAGGAACAGATACTTCATCTCTTAGCTTGTCTTCTTCTTCTCTTCTTTGTAACTGGGCAACCAACATCAATATATGGACGAAACTGCGGCACAGCCTAGTGCAGAGCTCTGGCACACACAAGCTGGTGCACCCGATGTGAAGGAAAGTCAGCTAACCTTCCTCTTCTCCCCCCTTCCCAATCCCTATCCCTTTGTTGGGGAGAGGGCCACCCTGGACTGGAAGGCCGCCAGGTATGGCATAGCTGCTGTGTCTGCTAGTCCTGGGGAAGAAGCTCTTCTGCCTGTATGTAGCTCATGACAATGGATTATCATAGGACAATGCTGGGTGCTGCAACTCTGGGGACTGGCAGTGGAAGGATGCTTTGAACTGACTGATGTCAGCTCATGATGGAATTGGCTGAAAGCAGTCAGCCTTGCCCTTTTTCTCCTTGTGACCAACGGCTGGCTAGTTCAGTGTCTGCAGCATCTCATCTACACTTAACATCTGGCCAAATCAGTAGTGCTCAACACTAACAATCTGGCCAAATCAGTAAGACACCCAACGAGTTGCTCAACATTTACCTTTTTAATGTCATCTAACGGTAGGGATCCCACACCAGACTTGCAAGTTGCATACTCCATAACAGGGCATATCAGGGCCTTGTGAGAGGGCTGTTTCCGGGACTAAATGGAACCCTTGATGTTCCTCCTAATAAAGCCCAAGGTTCTCTTTACTTTGTTGATAATACTCTAAATGTACAGTCCCCAATTCAGATCCATGCTGAGGCTGACACCAAGGTACCTGACCTGATTTGACTTGTTTAAGCTGGTGGCCATGTTGTGAGTAGATGTGCCAGGTAATTGCACTACAATGTGTTACGCAGACAACTGAGCATTCTGGAGGTGGAATAGCATTCTCCATAGCTGCTCCTAAGCAGCAAGCCTGTCCAGGTCCTCCTGATGGTCAACCTGGACTTTGAAGGAGACAGCATCTCCTCATGGTTTGCTGTATCATCCAACATCAGCAAAAGTCTGGCTGTAGATGTTAATCAATTTGGCAAGTCATTGATGTAAAACAAGAACAGAGAAAGTCCTTGAAGACAGCTCTGGAGCCGTGTATGAAAATAAGAACACTCATTTATATTTTAATAGGCACATTCGTCATATCTTTGTCAGTTAAACACACTGTGAAAAATTCATTAGTGTTGACAGGAAAAAATGCTGTCTTTATCTTATATCACCATCAAAAGCCATGGCCATACCACATGTTTGTCTAATACTTGATCTATGTAATTTTGCTTGCTGTGGCATTCATGAATCACATTCCATTTTTGTAACTATGCAAAGCCAAAATACAAAGAAACAAGCATAAAACAGGGTGTAAATAATGCTTATTTGATAAACCAGTGAACTTTGATATCTTCTTCTTCAGTAGCCCATCCCCTCCCTCCCCCATCCATGGCAGTCAGAAGGAACAAGACCTTCCCTTCAGCCATCAGTGGGAGTATCATTTGGTGACATCTGAAGGACACATGCATCTCTGTTTCATTTTGTGAATTATTAGTACTGAATTACTTCTGCACATTTTTTCTGTGTGTTAAAGCACAAAAATACATGGTCATATAACAGCTTGTTTTCAGTATGGCTGCAGTCTGTTTCACTTTCAGTCTCTTCTCAATTATTTCAGCATTTGAAATTGACAATGTATATATACTTCATCTTTTCATTCTTTGTGTACTTCCATTCCCTATTCATTTCCTAATTACACTTTCATTACAATGCACTGTCAGCATAGCACTGACCCTTAGATGAGATCCAGGAATCCAGACTTAGTTAAAGGCACTGTAGTAGTCTCTGCACAGTGTCAACCCAGCATTTTCATTACCTCTTAGTACTACACATCCTTCTTACCTATAAGTACTATACACCATAAGTATCAAACACCTTTATCATATAATTTGTAAACTTGTACATCTATACTACCTGTTAGTACTACGCATCTTTATTACCAGATAATACTACACATCTCTATTTCTGTTAGTACTGCACATCTTATTACCTGCCAGTTCTACACAATGGGGCTGTGCATGGGCAGATCAATGGCAGAGAAATGGTATTTCTCATACATGTATAAATTTGATTTTAACTTTCTGAGAAATAATCAAACAAAGCACTGTTTGGTGTCCGCAGTAACAGTCATTATTTCGTGATCTCTCTCCTCTAACGAATAGTTAATAAAATTTTTTAATCCGTGAAGTCCCTGGGCAATGACGGTATGAAACATGGATGATACCTCAGCCTCAATTGATCGTCACTATGACTGCCAGACTGAGACTTGAGACGGGTGACATACTTTTTTTTTTCCTGAACCGATTGAATAATTCCTCTTGGCTCTACTACTTGTTACAGCTTTTCTTAGCCACAGAAGGTAGGCAAAGACAAGACAGAATTCCTGTCTTCTGGACCAGCTTTACAATTAATGTATGCATAATATGGCCTACCTGCAGTGGTTCGGCAAGATTCGTTGTAAAAGTAGAACTGTTTGTTAAGCTTTCCTCTGCATTCGGCACACAGCAAACACAGCCCATTTCAAGGCAGCTAACAATAATGTTAGGAGAGTGAATGCCCCTTGTTATCGTGCTAAAGGCTCCAGAGTCTGTGGCGTGTTCATTTGAGAATGTCGTGCGGTCTCTCTCTTCCATTCAATCCATTTGACAAGCTACCCGATGACATTTTGTTGAATATATTTTACAATTTGTCAGATTTTGATTTAGTCATTGTTCGTAAGGTCTGCAAACGTTTTGAGTCGGTCAGCAAAGACAGGGAGCTGGTCAGGTGAGCATCAGCCTGAGCCTATGAGAGAACAACTGTTTCTTGTCGCACATCTGATAGGTTGAAAGAAGGTCCCCAAGCTTCGAAAGTCCCATTTTTTTTTTAACTTGAGTGGTTAAATCCTGAACCCATGATATTGTGGAGATATCCCAGGTCACCAGTAATACGCTGAGTGATTTGTGACACTGTATTCGTCGTTCTCGTCCAAATTCCAATCGTTATTGAGGCAGATACAAATAGTCATTAAGAGCAACAACCCCCATCAGACCCATCGGAACCAGTCGGACCCCAACGCACCCAGTCGGCTTCCCAATAGAAAACTAGAATTAAGTGGGGGAAAAGCAGCGAAGACTATGCAACATTCAATTTTAGCAGACAACACACTCTTTCCTCCCTCCGCATCTTCTCCTTTGTTATCATCATCATCATCATCCATTAAGTGTCCATAATCATCAAGTTGATTATTCTGGAACTTTAGGGGGGCATACGCAAAAAAAAAAAAAAAAGAGTTATTGCAGGAGGCTGGAAGCTCTTGACCTGAATAGGTCAAGAGACTGATGTGACGACAGCCTCTGTCAAGTTGTCGTTCCACTCCTGGATGATACGTGGCAGGAACGAATTTAGTTTGTAATCGCAGACACACTGGAGGTGGTTGAGCTGGTGGGTGTGTGATCTTACGTCATGTGAGGTTGCAGCCCTAAGTTTTGGTTTTCAATTAGACAGAAGAGCTTTTTCAAAGTCCAAGTGTGCCAAGCCATGCCTGATCTTGTAAAGCATAGCGAGCTGTGCGATCTTTCTCCGGCTCTGTAAAGGTGTCCAGCCTAGTTCTCTGAGCATTTGTTGGACACTTGCATATTTGTGGTACCTGTTGTAAACGTAGCGGGCTGCTCTTCTTTGCACTGCTTCAATGGTGGTGATATGCTCGTTTGTGTAGGGGTCCTAAACAGTACTTCCATATTCCAAGACTGGGCGCACCAGAGCTGATAAGCAGTCTCTTTGATGTGATGAGCGCTGATCTTCAGATTGCGCCTCAGGAAGCCGAAGGTCTTGCTGGCTTTCTTGGTGATGCTGTTTATGTGGAGGTCTCATCTTGGATCTTGAGAGATGGTAACCCCCAGGTACTTGGTCAAGGTGACATTTGCCAAGGTCTGGCTATGTAGATGATAGTCTGGGACAGTAAGTTTTTTCTTACGTTTGGAGCTGATGACTGAAAGAGTGGTGCATTTGCCAGGATGGAAAGCCATTCCCAACTCTTTTCCCACTTTTGAAGTTTTTGTAGATCATGTTGCAGATCGCTCTGGTCTTGGCTTGATATTATTAGCCGGTAGACAGCTGTGTCAACTGCGAAGAGATGTGTCTGTGCAGAGATATTTTCAGGCAAATCGTTTATGTAGGCGAGGAATAGACTCGGTCCTAAAACAGAGCCCTGAAGTACTCCTGACTTGACACTGACAAGTCTGATCTCGTTACATCAACAACAACTGCCTGTCAGCGATCTTGCAAGAATCCACCAGTCCACCTGCTGACATGGCCCCATAACTTGTGGAGGAGGAGCGAGTGGTTCACCTTATCAAAAGTCTTGGCAAAATCCATGATGATGATATCAGTTCAAGACCACATTCTTCCATCGTCTCTGTCAGCTCTTCCATAAATTACAACTTTTAGGTCAAAAGTGCCAAGACGGCGAGAAATGCAAATTTACTCATGAAATAGAGGTACTTGGGAGAGGAAGGAAGGACATCAAGTAGGATGGGAGTGAGGGGCTATTAAAGTGGATTTTGTAAGAGATAGGTTTAGTTTATGGCTGTAAACTAAGGAAGCTTCCTCAGGGTTAGAGTAAAGGGGAAACTGAGGAGCATTTTCTGTTACAAAATGTCTCTTTTCCTGGTTTGCTGAAAAAAAGAATTGGTGAATCTTTTTCACAGCAGCCACAAATTTAATGTCTCAAGTGACCCAGTCCAGCATGAGTTTTAAAGGCAAATTTTGAGGTGTGAAAGTCTGATGACTCTTACCCCTGGCCTGACATTGTTCACAGTGGGTGAAAGTAGGTAGCTCTTATTCCTAGTCCTTCCAAGCCTTTATGAAGATGTTTTAAAAAGGTCTTCTCAGAGTAACATACTAGGACCAGTACTTTTCACTATTTAGATATTTTTCCAGATTGCAAAATAAGGTCATGCTAAAATTTGCAGATACAAAATTAATCGCAACACATTCAAACAAAACATGATGAAATACAAAAAGATATTAATGGTGCCTTGACAGAATAGTCGGATGCATGTGATTTACCATTTTAATGCTAGTAAATATTGAGCACTGAATATGGGGGGGGGGGGGGGGGGGGGGGGGGGGGGGGGGAGTGGGCAGTTCCTAATTATCACCATCAAAAGCAAATGTATATGAGGCAAAGATTGCCATGATCTCTTAATATGAAAATGAAAAGATTTGGGTATCACTGATTTACAATGACGTTCAAGCATACTCAAAATGCACTTGGATAAAGCAAGTGGAAAGATTAGAATGAACGCATGTTTTTCTCTATATGGACAACAAAATCTTAAAGTACCAATGAGGCCCAATTGGGTGTTCATACTGACTCAAATAAAGGGTTTATGAAGACACAAGAAAATCAGCTTTTATTCCAGATTAAAGTACCTTTTGATTTTGCATATTTTTTAAATCTAAGGTGTATTCAATTGAAAAATGAATGTGTTTCTGTTCTACTGTTCTTTTTTGGTTTGTTTGTTTTGGGGTTTTTTTTTCTGTAAATTTGACAATGTTCAAGATCAAAACATAGACTTGATCAGTCTTGAAAAAATATTATCTTGTGTTATTCATCTCTTTAGTTGTTGCTGTGTACTTTTAAATTCACATCAAGCCAGATTATCAGATTTTGTTTCCGTTCTACTGTATATTCTGTTTCATTCAAGATTAAAAGGTATTGGCCTGTCAAAAATAGATGTGTAGTCTGTTTCGTCTTCGTGTGTTGTTGAAGTGTATTCTGCGGACAAGAAGTAAGCTTTTGTATTTTTTTTTTTCATTTTTTTTTGTGTGTCTTTTTTTCAGTAAGCTATGTTGTGGTGGTGGTGGTGGTGGTGGTGGTGGTTCTGGCAGCTTTGTATCAGTATTGATGCTAGACAAATTCATAGATTGTTGGCTTAAACATCAATAGTCTGGCCATGTGGCTTATGGACATCATTACTTCACCAGGGGAGCCTGAGTAGCCTCTCCTGTTGTTCAGTGGACTATTACCATCTCCCTGCCTCCTTTCACTCTTTCCAGAAAAATGTCCACAATAAATTAGTGTGATCAGTACTCAGATTAAATTGCATTATGTTGACCCATCAGATGTCATATAAAGTTGATTGTTTGGTGCAGTTTGAAACAAAAGGAAGCAAATGCTAAATTTCTTCCTTCACATGATATCAAAGTTGGTGTTATTGCACATGTAGACAGATTAATCATGTAGTCAGGGGCAGTGACTTCCATTCTCGTAATATGTTCCATAAAAGATTTTTGAATTATCATTTTCTACATTGCCCGGATTCAAATTACAGATTCTGACTCATTCATTAACAAGTAGCAAGAAAGAATAGGCATTATAATATCTAGAACAATCATTAGATGCACAAAAATTCTCATGGCTACATAACTCAGTATTTTAGAACAGTGTGATTTACAGGGGTGCCGGTGAGGAGGAAGCATGACTGGTTGTGTCTGTGAAAGCCCAGTTTTATCAAGCAAGAATATAAAGTTTGATGCAATATGCTGAAAAGAAAAAAAGAAAAAAAAAAAAAACTGAATAAATGTGAAAAAGGCAATGTTGATATTGACCATCTTTCCAGTTTTGTGGTGAAATTAATTGATGATCTGCCTTTTCCCCTCCTTATTTTCCTTCCCTCCCCCCCCCCCCCCCCCCCCCCCAACACTTTCCCATTACTCTTCCAATACCAAAACCAGAAGCTTGTAGAGAATCTTCATGACAGTTGAGGATCCAGTCTTTAGGATGATGATATCTGTACTGATCACGACTAAAAGGAAAGTTTTTCTGTTTGTTAATCAGATTCTCTAACACTTTATCTGCCTTTATCATGATATTTATTACTATGTCAGTGTTGGTCAGGAAGGCTAAAAGGAAAGTTTTTCTGTTTGTTAATCAGCTAAAAGGAAAGTTTTTCTGTTTGTTAATCAGATTCTCTAACACTTTATCTGCCTTTATCATGATATTTATTACTATGTCAGTGTTGGTCAGGAAGGTCAATTTATCTGGCAGATGATGTCTCTGTAACCTTGATATTTCTGTATTGATCAGGAAGTTCAGTTTTATCGGGCTGTTGTTGTCTCTGTAACATTGATGGGATTATTGATCAGAAATGTCAGTTTTTCTGGCTGGTGATGTCTAGAGGTGTAAGACTGACAGGAGTATTGATCAGAAAGGTCAGTTTATCCAGCTGTTCTGGGCGCTTAAGCATTGTTGTCTGTGTTGATCAGGAAGGTCATTTTTTTTTCCAGCTGTTCATGTCATTATCAGTTTGATGTCTTTATTGATCTACCTGTTGATGTACTATAATGCTGATGTCTGTGTTGACCCGGCTTGTGATGCTGCACTAATCAGTGAACATTAATGTCATTATAATGTTGGTGTCTGTATTAATCAGGAAGGTCAGTTTTTCGGGCTGTTATGGCATCACAAACTCCATGGTGGTGACCTACTTGAAGCCAGTGGCCCAACACATTGAGGAGCTGAATCTGAACCACTGCTACTGGCTCTCAGCATGCTGCTGCGACACTATCATCAGATGCAGCACCCTGGTCAGCTTGCATCTGCTGCACCTGAGGATCAGCATGTCACGCCTCGTCTCCATGCTGGCACGCCTGAAGCAGCTCCCAGCAGCTGTCTGTGACTCTCTGCAATGTGCGTGAGTTCCAGAGCCTGCTGGATGGAAAACCCCCAGGCGCAGGATACCCTGCGCGGAGTTCATGTGCTGACAGTGCAGGTCAAGAACCGGCCAGTGCATGCCAACCAGATGACCATGCAGTTCCTGGCCGTCACCAGCTTCTTTGAGTACTGTGCTTCCTGGAAGAG
This sequence comes from Conus betulinus, assembly GCA_016801955.1. Taxonomy (NCBI): domain Eukaryota; kingdom Metazoa; phylum Mollusca; class Gastropoda; order Neogastropoda; family Conidae; genus Conus; species Conus betulinus. Next base: position 191,980 of record JADBJO010000760.1, on the reverse strand, counting down.
TTCCATGTCCAAGGCTCCTTCTGCTCCAAGGGCATCCCTCCCTACGTCGTCAATCCTCAGGTAAATGCATGTCCCTCCCAATGTCGTCAATTCTCAGGTAACTGTATGTCCCTCCCAATGTCGTCAATCCTCAGGTAAACAAACACTGTGTCCCTCCCGATGTCATCAATCCTCAGGTAACTGTATGTCCATCCCTGCATTGTCAACACTCAGGTAAATGCATGCACCTCCATATATCATCAGTCTCTGGTAAATGCATGTCCGTCCCTACTTCGTCAACGCTCAGGTAAATGCATATCCCTCCCTTTGTCGTCAACACTCGGGTAAATGCACATCCCTCCCAATATCGTCAATCCCCAGGTAAATGCATGTCCCTCCCAATGTCTTCAGCCCTCGGGTAAATGCATGTCCCTCCCAATTTCGTCAGTCCCCAGGAAAATGCACATCCCTCCCAATATCGTAAAATCCCCAGGTAAATGTATGTCCCTCCCAATGTCTTCAGTCCTCGGGTAATGTATGTCCCTCTCTATTTCGTCAATCCTCAGGTAAATGCATGTCCCTCCCAATGTCATCAATCCTCAGGTAAATGCATGTCCCTCCCTATGTCATCAATCCTCAAGTAAAGGCATGGCCCTCTCTACGTTATCAATCCTCAGGTAAATTGTTTTTTATCAGTCTTCAGGTAGATCTGCTTCCTTCCGTACATTATCAGTCCTCGGATAAAAGCACACCCAATACAAGGTTATCAAACTTAAGGTAAACCCATACTACATCCAGAGTCATCAATCCACAGGTAAATTCATCCCTTGTCCAAAGCCAAATTTCGAGGCATGTCCACTGTTTTGTGGACACCTTCAGTTAGTAGATACATTTGTTTGTTTTTTTCTTTTCTACATTGACTGCTTACATTATCTGCACCTTCATTGGTAATTGCATTGTTTTTCTTTTCCCCATTGTCTGGCCTAAAGACTACACATTGTCCAGCATATTAAAGCCACAGTGTTTTGCTGTGATTACCAAAGCCAGTGAAGTCAGTGCCTTTCTTTGGCCGCTGACTGAACTCTTTTTTCTCATTGTGCGCATGTGTGTTTGCTTATGTGTGTGTGTGTGTGTGTGTGCGCACATTTTCATATGTGTGTGTGTGTGTGTGCTCACAAACAGATCCGTCGGTTAGAGAACCTGCGGAACATTCACACCATGACGGTGACAGATGCCATGGACCCCTTTGCTCGTATGTTTTTCTTCGGGGCGCTGCTAGAGGTGTGCAAACTGCCTGACCTGCGATTCCGCACCCTGCTGCAGCCCCTGGTGGTCAACGAGCATCTCGCAAGGAAAGACAACTTCATCAGCTGCATTCAGCGCATTGAAGACCTGCAGCATCTGGACATTTCACAGACCAATGACGCCATTCCTAACCAGGTGGGGCAGTCTGTCTGTCTGTCTGTTTGTTGGTCAATTTGTCTGTCTGTCTGTGTTTCTCTGAATTTCAATCCCAAGTGTATGGATATCTCTGACCAATGATGCCATTCCTTATCAGGTTGGCTAGTCTGTCTGTCTGTTGGCCAGTCAGAAGCATACTGTGCAGCATGTGCTCCCTGAAAATTCCACTTCTCCTCTAATGCACACACACACACACACACACACACACACACACACACACACACACACACACTCCCCACCTGCCTTAGTTCTCTGTGTGTTTTTACTGAATCCTTTAACATCTTCAAGGGTTCTGTAGACCTACAGCTTGCAGGTGTGATGATGGTTAATGATGGCACGGTGGTAGACCATGCAATGGAGGATGATTGTGATTGATGATGATGAATGGGGGTGGCAGGGGGGTGGGGGGGTGGGGGGGTAGATGATGATGTGTTAGGAGTGTATGGTGACCTGTGGGAGGTGGATGGTGGTGTATGGGGTAAGGGGGCTGATGGTGATGGGTGATGATGTATGTGATGCATAATGATGAAGGATGATTATATGGGGGTGGTGATGATGGAAGGGAGATAGATTATGATCAATGACATAAGGTGATGGAAGGTGATGTTGAATGATGGATGACTATATATGTCAGTACCAACACTCCCCATTCTCAGTGATGTGCCCCACAGGTGTACCAGCTGGAAAGAGCACGTAACCTGTGCTACCTGAACGTGGCGGACAACTCCTTGATGGATTGCCACAGTCTGCAGGTGCTGGCTGACAGCTGCCCCCACCTGGCCAGCATCAACTCCGCGACTGTCATCACCTCTACCTCAAGGTAGTCATTCCTCCTTGCATGTAGCCCGCCTTCCCTCCTCCGTAATCCTACTCCTCTCTCCTCTCCGTCCTTCTCACCAAGAAATGAACTGAACTCAGAGCCGGCAAAATATGGTGCAAATTGTTCAATTGACAAACTTGCAATGCAATACAATTATGGCCCTTGATGTGTGGTTTTACCTGGTCAAGCTCCAAAGCTTAGAAAACATCACTGATGAACAAATCACTTTGAAATAATGTTTTAATAATGTATAGCAATGACTGCCACTAGAATCAGTGTGATCGAAAATTCCAGCTGTATCCTAGGACACGAGAAGGAAACTGGGGAGAGTGCAGACCTGGACCTTAGCACCCTGGATAGATCATGATCAAGGGATCCTGGGTGGACAATGGTCAAAGGGATACTGGATGGGCATGATCAAAAGAATCCTCAGTGGGCCATTCCCAAAAGTATCCAGGATGGGCAATGATCAAAAGGGATCCTGGATAGGCCATAGTCAAAAGGGATCCTGGATGGGCCATAATCAAAAGGGGATCCTGGATAGGCCATAGTCAAAAGGGATCCTGGATGGGCCATAATCAAAAGGGATTCTGGATAGGCCATAGTCGAAAGGCATCCTGGATGGGTCTTGGTCAAAAGGGATCCTGGATCAGCCACTGTCAAAAGACATCCTGGAGATAATACATTCTACGACCATTCACAGAGAATGAAAACATTATGAACCATTTACAGAGAATGAGAGTAATGTATGGTTTTGGCAGACATTCTATTTTTGTTTTAGAGAATGAAACTGAAAATAGTGTTTTTGACTCTAGCTGATACAGTTATGACCATTTGTAGACGATGAAAACACTTATTGCTGTAGGTGATACATTTTATGACCTTTTGTAGAGAATGAAAATGCAGTATGTTTCTGATTCACAGTCTTTGACCATCTATCTATAGAGAAGAAACTTCTATATGGTTTTGGATGATACACTCTGTATAATACAGGTGGTATCTTGAATGTAGGTATAATACAGGTGAGATGTGTATTGGATATAGGGATACTATAGGTAAGGTGTGTATTGAATGTAAGTATAATACAGCTAGGATGTGTATTGAATGTAGGTACAATACAGGTAGGGTGTGTATTGAATACAGGTGATGTCTTGAATATAGATGTAATACGGGTGGGATGAGTGTTGAATGTAGGTATAAAACAGGTAGGATGTGTATTGAATATAGGAATAATCTAAGTAGGGTGTGTGGTGAACATAGGTACAACACAGGTGGGGTGTGTGGTGAACATAGGTACGATACAGGTGGGGTGTGTGTGTGGGAACGATACAGGTGGTAGGTGGTGAATATAGGTGGGGGTGGGGTGTGTGGTGAACATAAGTATAATACAGGTGGGGGGTGTGGTGAACATAGGTACAATACAGGTGGGGTGTGTGGTGAACATAGGTACAATACAGGTAGGATGTGTGGTGAACATAAAAATAGGTGGGGTGTGTGGTGAATATAGGTACAGTACAGGTGGGGGTGTGTGTAAATATAGGTACAATACAGGTGGGGTGTGTGGTGAACATAAGTATAATACAGGTGGGGTGTGTGGTGAACATAGATACAATACAGGTGGGGTGTGTGGTGAACATGGATACAATACAGGTGGGGTGTGCGTTTCAGACAGATGAACGCGGAGTGGAACAGGTGGATGTTAGTGGCCTGCAGTGTCTGGTGGTGAACTGTATGGCACTGCGCCACATCAACGTCAGTGGGGTTCATATCCACGCAAAGGACCTGACCAACACTGGCTTCTCCAGCCTCTGTCACCTGCTGGCTCTCAACACACGTAGGTTTCACAGAGTGAAGGTCATCTAGGGTTAAGGTCATATAGCGCTGAGGTCATCTAGGTCCTGCCTTCTGTTGTCTGCCAGCTGACAGCTCTCAGTGCATAAAGTCACATAGGGTTTTCTGGTGTTGTCTGCTGTCTTGTAGTTTTCAAGGTAATTTCTTTGGAGAACTCACATAGGTGTACTTTTCTTCTGTTTTTAGTGGCCGTTAACTATTATGTTTTCTGCTCATTGTTTATTGTTCACTATTGTATTTTATTGTCGTATTAAGAAAAATTCTTTATTAGCCATTGAATTAGCTAAAGAAAATGCTTCTGCTTTGCATTGGAGAGGATGACAGCTCTATAATCAATGGCCATGCACAACATACAGGTGGAGTACAAAGTCAGTGATATCACACACACACACACACACACACACACACACACACACACACACACACACACACACACACACACACACACACACTGATTGCTTTAACCAGTAATAACAGTAAGATCTCATGTGCAAAAGTAGAACACTGAATGTTTTTTGAACTGTGGTTCCCTGGGACAGGTTTTAGTTTGCTGGGACGAGCTGCTGATGCAGAACAGAGGTTCCTTCAGAAGGAACTTTTTTTTTTTTTAATGTATGTCAATTCTTAACCCGTAGAGTGCCTTTAAGCCGTCAGCTGACACTGCAGTAAAAGTGATTTCCCAGTGCCTATGGGCCGCCCACTGACGTCATGCATTTTTCTTGAATTTCATTCGTTACTATTTCTGTCAAAGGACTCAAATAGAGTGTGTGTAGTAAGCCTTATACGTCTGTAGTATCAAAATGATATGCAAATGACCACACATGAGGGGAAAGACCATTAATTCTCATCACTGACTGTATGACCAGCCAGCGCTTTGTCTCGATTGCAAAGATGGCTGTGCAACCTTCGACAAGCGTAGCGACCAACTCAACGTACTTACACAGCTGAGCAGGCTCTGCTAATCATTTTTGACAAAGATAATTATTCAACGACTCATTCGAGCATGAAGGTGAGATGATGATAGTGATGGAATTGCCGACCATATTACTCATGCTGTGTGATCTCAAGAGTGTGTTCAGCTGACTGGTTACCAGCGTCGAACGAGCTAGCCTAGTGTGTACTCTGCACTGTGTGCGAGTGGCCAGTGACGTGTTAGTCAGCGCGAGAGGGGAGCGCGGCCTGCTCGCGGCGTGACACGGGGCAGCAGGAAAGGTAGGGGAAGAGGAGGAGTGAAAGAGAGGGTTGAAGTCCAGCAAGGAGACGTGGTGCGGGGAGGGGGGCATGGTCATGGACTGACCTGTCTGCATGAGGTGTGAGCATCTTGATAGACTTCTAGACTGTTTTACTTTTCATTTACGAGTGTAGCGTGACAATACAAACTTATTTTCAACTTTTTTGCTTTGTGTTTTTTTTTGATGTGAAGCTGTAGTGGTAAATACATATGTTTTTGATCGTGTAAAAAAAATCTATCCAAATCTAAGTGCCTAGATATTTTTGTATTATCAAGATTAAAACAAAAGAAGCCCAGATTCAAAATCTCCATTCAGGTTCCTTCAAAAATTATATATATTTTATTGTTATATACTTTTCGTAGTTCCTGAGCTAGAATTTTTTGTTAATTATTACCCCCAAATCATTAGATTTCCCTAGCACTGGGAAAGCCTTTGTTTGTAATATTTACTGGCAGTGAACGGGTTAAAGCTGTGCGTGCTTCATGGCCAGTTCTGTTGTTAAAACGGTTTCCCTTTGCACCAACCACATACGGGTGGCATCATAATGCTCCGTTCACAATATTGGGCGGCACCATCTGAGTGCACACCAATGTATAAGACCTTTCTTCTTCAACTCAAAGGCTAATTTCAGGTGTCAGAATTGAATTCATCTGTCTTGAGACCAGTTTGCAAATTCCTTGCACAATTGTAATCACACACACGCACGCGCACACACACACAGAGACACACACACACGCACGCACGCACGCACACACACACACACACACACACACACACACACACACACACACACACACACACACACACACAGAGCAGTCACACACTGACGCTCACACACAAACACATGCACACACGCGCGCGCACACACACACACACACACACACACACACACACACACACACACACACACACACACACACACACACACACACACACACACATGCACACACACACATGCAAGCACACACAAAGCACACTCACTTACACACTCACACATATGCACTTCATTATTTCCTTTGTGCACTGGCACATAGATGCAATGTATGGCGTTGTGATGTGATCAGAATGGCAGAGTCTGTCGCTGTCCCCCTGCTGCCTGTGTCCGCGGTCCAGAGAGGGTCAGACAGAACAAGCAAGGAAGAGAGCCAGGCCCACCTCAAGCGCCAGTCCTCTGGCCAAGCGGCCAAGGTACGGCCTCCCAGGGTCCAAACCTGGTGAGTGCACCTGAACACCACTGTAATTACACCGTTGTCATTACCCCTGCATTACAACATTGTTGTTTACATTACTGTCATTACACTATTATCATTACACCACTGTAAATGTAGTTGTACCACTATTATGACACCACTGTCATGACACCACTGTTGTTACACCACAGTCATGAAACCAGTGTCATTACACCACTCTGGTCACATCACTGTCGTCACACCATTGTCCTGACTCCCTGTTGTTACACAACTGTCATGACACACTGTCATTACGTCACTCATTACAGCACTATCATGACCCCTCTGTCATTACAACAGTGTCATGACATCACTCATGACACCCACTATCATTACATCACTGTCATGACACCAGTGTCATCATGTGATTGTCATTCAATTACTGTCATGACATTGCATCTCAGTCATGACTCCAAATTCCTTACAGTTACTGTCCTTACACAGTAATCATTGTATTTTGGACATGACATTTGACCCCAGTCATGACTGCGCTAGACTCTCATGTCATCTAATTTTAACCTCTTCAATATGCACTTACCTGAGCTTAGTTACGCCGAAAACCATCGGCAAGGTAAGTAACTCCGTAATTTGAACATGGTTATTCCAATTTAAAAATTAATTTAAAAGAGAGGAAAGGAAATAATGAAAATAATTTTTAAAATTCCTACGAATATATATGTTGCTATATCATAAGTTTGAAGAATGTCACATGAGCCATTTACTCGGGGGAAAAAAAATCTTCTTCTTCAGAACTTTTCTTCCGAATCATTGTTCATCATACCTGGAACCTCATCCCAGTCGAAATCTAGGTCACTCTAAGCTTCATTGCCCAGCATTTTCACTAAGTCTTATGCCGTAAATCCTACAAAAAAACACAGTATCTCCATCACTAAATCTCATTATAGAATGGCGGAAATCAAGGTTAGCCATGGTGAAAAACAGCATTTCGACCAAAAAACTTTTAAAATTCATAACTCGAGAACCACGGCACGTATCGACTCACATTTTTTTGCAAACGGAAGTAAATGGCTACAGGAAGAAGGAAGTCAGGTTCTCACAAGACTACCTTTTCTACGAGAAACACGGCGGCGCCCATTGTTGCCACATGTTTTACCGGGTGCTGGCAGGCACTCAGCCTTTTGGCTGTGTGATTACCGGTTGGGCGCTTGCGGGCGTGCGCTTGTCAAGAGAGCTAGTCAAGGGTGGACAGACAGGGTTATCATTACATGGCATTTTACTCCAGTGATGGATGTACATGGTTATCAGTCATTTTTTACTCCAGTCATAGATGTTCATGCTTTTCATTACATAGCATTTTACTCCAGTGATGGATGTGCGTGGTTTGTATTACAGCATAGCATTACTCTAGTCAAGGATGTACATGGTTATCATAACATATCACTGTTTACTCCAGTCATGGATGTTCATGGTAATGGTTACATTCCAGTGATGGAAGTACATGGTATGAAAACATAGAGGTTTTACACCAGTGATAGATGTACACAGTTGTCATAACATAGCATTTTTTTTACTTCAGTCATGGATGTTCATGGTTATCATTACATACCATTTTTACTTAGAGTCATGCATGTTATCATAACCCACTATTTCACTCCAGTCATAGATGTACAGGGTTATAATTATATAACATTTTACCCAGTCGTGGATGTACATGATTATCATTACATACCATTTTACTTAGAGTCATGCATGTTATCATAACTCATGGTTTTACACCAGTTATAGATGTACAGGGCTATCATTACATAGCAGTTTACCCCAGTCATGGATGTACAGGGCTATTGTACCATTTTACTCCTATCATAGATGTACTGGCTTATACCATTTTACTCTAGACATGGGTGTACATGGCTGTCATACCATTTTACTCCAGTGATGGATGGATGCACAGGGCAATCAAAACATTTTACTCCAGACTTAGATGCACAGGCTGTCATTGCATGTCACTTTACTCCAATCATGAATATATACAATTATTATTACATGCCATTTTACTCCAGTTATGGGATTACAGGGTATTTCATTGCGTACCATTTTACTCCAGTCTTGGTTGTGCAGGCTTTTTATTACATGCCATTTTTATTTCCAGTCTTTCCTATACAGGACTGTCATTGCATACCGTTTTATTCTAATCATGAATATACACAACAGTCACCACATGCCATTTTGCTTCAGTCTCAGATGTACGGCTCTGTTCTTAGATTCCACTTTCCTCTATTGATGGCTGTACAGGGCTATATTTCCATTCCATTTTACTCCAGTCATGGGTGTACAGAACTATCGTTAGATATCATTCTACTCCAGTCATGGATGTGGAGTGGTGTTACTGCATGGTGTATGGCTGTGTTCAGAGTCACTGCAGCAGTGGAAATCATTTCAGAATTCAGGGGGCAACACTCTGACAGCCCCAGGTCTTGTAGGGAATAGTGACTCTGACTCAGACTCAGACTCAGGTTTTAATTGTCAGAAGAACCCTTAAGGATCTCTCGACTCGGCATAGTATTATAAATCATCATCATCAATGGACAGACCATAATTCATCAAGGCCCATATAGGGAGCCATCATTGCCTTTTCAAATTCGTGTGAGTGTTGCAGTGTGTCAGGGGGGAAGAAGAGTTGAAGTTAGAGTTGTGTTGCTATGAGTGGTGTGAGTGTTTCAGACATAAGAAGAGTTGAAGTTAGAGTTGTGTTGTCATAGTTGGTATGAGTTTTGCAGACCGGAAGGAGAGTTGAGGTTAGAGTTGTGTTGCTATGAGTGGTGTGTTTGCAGCTTTGCAGACAGGAAGATGAGTGTTGTGGCATGACAGGAAGTTGTGTTAAGCTCAGAGTGTGTTGTTGATGTGTGCATGACAGACAGGAAGAAGAGTCGAGATCAGAGTTGTGTTGCTGTGAGTGGTATGAATGTTGCAGATAGGAAGAAGAGTCAAGGTCAGAGTTGTGTTGCTGTGAGTGGTGTGAATGTTGCAGATAGGAAGAAGAGTTGAGGTCAGAGTTGTGTTGCTGTGAGTGGTGTGAATGTTGCAGATAGGAAGAAGAGTTGAGGTCAGAGTTGTGTTGCTGTGAGTGGTGTGAATGTTGCAGATAGGAAGAAGAGTCGAGGTCAGAGGAGTGAGTGTGTGCAGATGTTGCAGATGGGAAGAAGAGTTGAGGTCAGAGTTGTGTTGCTATGAGTGGTGTGAGTGTTGCAGACAGGAAGAAGAGTTGAGGTCAGAGTTGTGTTGCTATGAGTGGTGTGAGTGTTGCAGACAGGAAGAAGAGTTGAAATCAGACTTGTGTTGCAGACAGGAAGAAGAGTTGAGGTTAGAGTTGTGTTGCTATGAGTGGTGTGAGTGTTGCAGACAGGAAGAAAGAGTTGAGGTTAGAGTTGTGTTGCAATTAGCGTTGTGTTGCAGAGTGTTGGGGAGGGAGGAAGAGTTGAGTTCAGAGTTGGGTCGGCTTGTGGCTGCCTGCCCCAACGTGCAGTACTTTGAACTGATTGGGGCTGGCTTCCGGTCCTCCTTTAACAAGCGATACAAACCAGAGGACATGCGCCATTTTGTGGCCTGGTGAGTGTTATACGCTGGAAGACACCTGAAGATGTGTCATTTTTTGGTCTGCTGAGTGTTGTACACTGGAAGACACCTGAAGATGTGTCCTTTTTTTTTGGTCTGGTGAGTGTTGTACACTGGAAAACACCTGAAGATGTGTCATTTTTTGGTCTGGTGAGTGTTGTACACTGGAAGACACACCTGAAGATGTGTCATTTTTTGGTCTGGTGAGTGTTGTACACTGTCACTGGAAGACACCTGAAGATGTGTCATTTTTTTGGTCTAGTGAGTGTTGTACACTGGAAGACACCTGAAGATGTGTCATTTTTTGGTCTGGTGAGTGTTACGCATCAGAAGACACCTGAAAATGTGTCATGTTTGGTCTGGTGAGTGTTGTACACCAGAAGACACCTGAAAATGTGCCATTTTTTGGTCTGGTTAGTGTTGTACACTGGAAGACACCTGTCTGGTGAGTGTTGTATGCTAGAAGACACCTGAAGATGTGTCATTTTTTTTGTCTGGTGAGTTACACACCAGAAGATGTGCCATGTTTTCTGGTGAGTTATACACCAGAGACACCTGAAGATGAGTCTTTTGGTGGCCTGGTGAGTGTTATGAAGTTGAAGAGGTATCATTGTGTGTCTGATGAGCATTAAACCCAAAGACATGCCATTTTATGGCCTGGTGAATATTACAGGCCTAGCACCATTTCTTTTTGTGGTCAGCGCACGACTGTTAGTGGGCAGGCTGTGTGTGTCCACCATAATCTGCAGGAAACACTCTTCATCTAACATTGGTTTTCTGACTGCTGCATTACACTTGATGAAACAAGTGCACACAAAGTCAAATCAACCACTGATGTCTTTGCTGACCTGAAGAAGGTAGCGGTAGAAAACTCTCTGTGTCTTGGCAGCTCTATAAGCACTCCAGCAGCCATAGCCAGGAATGGAAACGTCACCACCCTTGAAAGTTGCAGCAGCTTTCAGTCAGCTGAGCAAGGCATAGAATGTCAGTTGATTTGGACGTCCTGCCCTCTAATCCTCACCTAGCTAACGCCCAAGGTGAAAACACAAACACAATGTGATGTACGCACAATGAAACATTTATCAATTTGTTCCCTTTTCAGTCCAACTTTGAACATTTCTTTTTATCTCTTCTTAAGACTGTAATTCTCTCCATGCCTTTTTACACCCTTCATTCACGCACTTACTTATGTTTAAAGCAGTGTTGGCAGCATGGAGACTGGGGTCAACGATGACAACAATGATGACACTGCTAATGATGTTGGCAGCGATGACCATGACAGCTGTGATGATAACCTTGGCAATGACGATGCTGAGGAATTGGAAACAGTTACTTTGAACACAACTAGTAGCACAGTGTGCAGGCAGCACACATTCAGGTTGTTCATTTCATTTCTTCTCTTTTTTTTAAGAAGAGTTCCATGCACACAAAATGGCCAATGCCGGAGTCACAGGCTGCCACGCCCTACTAAGCAATGAGGCTGTTGCAGAAGCACCAATGCCATCAACAGCAGTTAGGACAGTGAAGGTGGAAAAGGGGTAGGGAGGGGGCAGGAGGATGAAGGCAAGGGAGTATCCAGGAAGAGGGGGCACAAGGAGGGCATGTTACAGGGCTGTTACTTCCTTGCTTCAGGTAGGGCAAAGGTGCCAGGCAGAGTGAGGCAGGGTGAGGATGGCTCAGTCACTCACTTGTCTCCACCCCTTAGCATGGCAGGGAGAGACAAGGCAGCTCCTGCAACTATAAGGAGCTTTTGACTACACCATACATATACTCTACACACATAAATTTGCATTCCCTCTGTCCTGTTTGACATGTTATATGCCATCTTAATTTAACAAATCTGGAATGTCTCAAATAATTTTCTCCCTCCATCACTAGCAGCAAGCCAACACTAGGGGTATTGGTGGGGAGACAGAAGGCTTCTTCCTTAGATTGTAACACTCACGAAGGGGTGAATAAGGTAATCCTGATCAACCCCTGAACAGGAACCATCACTGTACATAACAGTGAGCACTATCTTAAATGCAGGTGCACCAAGCGAAATCTTGGCAAAAGCAGACACCACATGTAAATAACACATAGAGTAACACTTTCCTCTTGATAAACAAGGATATGAATCACAGTGAGGACCGACTAACAGACAAGCACGCAACGGAAACAGGCGAGGCAGCATAAAGATGCTTAGAGTCTACTAACCCAAGCCTGAACTGACTAGCACTATACAAGTGAACAGTGAAAATGAAGAAGGGGTTCACAACTGTCCAAGGACCAGAATGGTCCACACAGCGCCAGCAACCAGAACCCAATACAGGACTGCATGTACCACTCACAGTTAAATTTTTTCTTTTAGAGTGTTGGGACTTGCTTGATATGAGACAGAAACACTTTACAGCAGACTTTGTGAAAACTTTGTTGAGAGATGTCCAAACTGATGTGATCTTTGAATTTCTGAAAGAGATCAACATTTTACATCTGATCTAAGATTTTACAGAAGAAAGATTTCTAACAAAATTTCTGGTGTGTTTTTAGGTACATTTTAAAGGAATGTGTGAATTGGGTGGCTTTTTTTTTCTTTTATTTCCTGTGAATGACTTACGAGCTGACTTCAGTGCTGTGACAGCTCTGATATGGTCTTTTGCAGTCTGCTGGGCTATAAGCAACATTACCTTATCATTATCTTGACTGCCAAACAGTAGGTTGAAAGAGCAGCCTACCAACAGCCAAAGTCACTGAAGAGACCACCAGGGCAATCACAGCATGAATACATGGGAATACAGGGACTGACCACAGCAGTCAGTACAGCCATATACCATTTCTTCAGCTGGGGACTCCTTTCTGACATGAAGACTAAACAAGCAGTGAAGATGTAAAGATCAGCATTCAACCTATAGAAAGGAACATCACTCCATCATGATCAGTCCTCATTATGCGGAAAACAAGCCAAGGATACACACAGTGAAAACACTGTGGGCATGCTAGTTCAAGAATAACATCACTCACCCTTCATTCCGAGGTCAGTCTGTCACTCCCCATCTACTTTGTAAAGCCCTGAAAAAGGCCTTTCCATTGAAAAACAATACAAGAGAATAAAGAACCTATGAACCAGGCATGGAACACAACACATAAGGAAATGGTCAGTCTGACATGGAACAGCGAGATGTAGGAATGGTCCATGTCTGCTATTGTGGGCTGTTTTCTGTATTGTGTGGACATGTAGGGATAGTATGATGTATCAACTGTAGTGTTTGTTTTGGTTGGTTTTTGTTTTATTGTATAAACATGTAGGGGATGGTCTGAGGTGTGAACAGTAGTGTGCTGTTTTCAGTCCTCCAGCCCTGAAGGTGGAAGAGGATGACATTCTGTGCATACGTCGCTGGAAATACCTGAAGTACCTTCAGCTATCAGGAGTGCCAGGTTGGTAAATATCTGAAGTACCTTCAGCTGTCAGGAGTGCCAGTTGGTAATTATCTGAAGTACCTTCCGCTGTCAGGAGTGTCAGATAGGTAAACATCTAAAGAAACACCTGAAGTATCTTCAGCGGTTAGTAATGCCAAGTAGGTAAACACCTGAAATGTCTTCAGCGATTACCAGTGTCAGGTGGGTAAACACCTGAAGTACCTTCAGCTGTTAGGAGTAATGCCAGGTAGGCAACCACCTGAAGTACCTTCAGCTATTACTAGTAATGCCAGGTAGATAAACACACCTGAAATACCTTCAGCTATTATTAGTAATGGCAGGTAGATAAACACCAGAAGTACTTTCAGCCATTATTAGTAATGCCAAGTAGGCAAACACCTGAAGTACCTTCATCTGTTATGGGTAATGCCAGGTAGGTAAACACCTGACGCATCTTCAGCCATTAGTAATGCCAGGTAGATAAACATCTGAAGCACCTTCAGCTATTAGTAATGCCAGGTAAGAAAACATCTGAAGTACTTTCAGCAATGACTAGTAATGCCAGGTAGGTAAATGCCTGAAACATCTTCAGCTATTTGTTATACGAGGTTGGTAAACACCTGAAGTACCTTCAGCTATTACTAGTAATACCAGGCAGGAAAACACCTAAAGCATTTTCAGCTATTGGTAATGCCAGGTAGGTAAACACCTGAAGTACCTTCAACGAATAGTAATGCTAGGTAGCAGAGACCTGAAGTACCTCCAAAAAGTACTATCAGGAATGTGGTGTTCACCAGTTAAAACCTTTCAACTACAAATGAAGATAATGTAGAATAACAGTATGTTTCTATATTACCACATAGTAAAAGAACTTGCTTTTTAATGTTACCATCACAATAAAAGTTAAAATATCATAAAATGAAGAAAAGAGAAAGCAGTAACTTCCTGTCCAGCTAAATTAATTAATAAATGATTTAATGAATTCATAAGTGAGTAAGTAAAATAAAATGAATTAATGAACAAACAGACAAAGGAACAAACAACAAATAATAGATGAATAAACACATGAAGAAATGAATACACCAGTCCAGTGGGGAATGGAAACTGCATGATGACTAGTAATCTGGGGCCAGGGGGAGGGAGGTGTGTGACTGAGGACTGGAGGTGGAGAGGTGAAGATTCGTCACACACACACACACACACACACACACACACACACACACACACACGCGCGCGTGTAAGTACACGTGCATACACCAACGCACGCAGTGCGTCACACAATACCCCACAGCTACTTCTTGCTGGGTACAGCGTGGACTGAGGAAAATGGTCGCAGTTTTCAAAAAGATCTTGCTCAGCAACACAGCTTCACACAAAAATTCAGCTTGACGTTGGCTGTGTCACTTAACTGGCAGCTCGCCTATTATCAGTAGTCAGTGTATGTATGTCCATGTACTATCAAATGGTCAATGTATGTATATCCAGTTGTGGTCAGTGTGTGTATATCCAGGTATTGTCAGTGTATGTATGTCCAGGTATTATCAGTGGTCAGTGTATATATATATATATATATATATATATATATATATATATATATATCATATATATATATATATATCCAGGTATGGTCAGCATATATATATATATGAGTGTGTGTATGTCCAGGTATTATCAGTGATCAGTGTGTGTATATATCTAGGTATTATCAGTGTGTGTATATCTAGGTATTATCAGTGATCAATGTGTGTATATCTAGGTATTATCAGTGTGTGTATATCCAGGTGTTATCAGTGGTCAGTGTGTGTATATCCAGGTACTATCAGTGTAGGTATGTCAAGGTATTATCAGTGGTCAGTGTATGCATATCCAGGCATTATCAGTGGTCAGTGTATGTATATCCAGGTAATATCAGTGGTCAGTGTATGCATATCCAGGCATTATCAGTGGTCAGTGTATGCATATCCAGGTATTATCAGTGGTCAGTGTGTGTGTGTTCAGGGTATTATCAGTGGTCAGTGTATGTCCAGGTATAATCAGTGGTGAGTGTGTGTAGGTCCAGGTATTATCAGTGGTCAGTGTATGCATATCCAGATATTATCAGGGATCAGTGTGGGTATGTCCATGTAATATCAGTGGTCAGTGTGTATATGTCCAGGTATAATCAGTGGTCAGAGTCTGGCAAGCATCACGGCTCAGTGTCCAAACTTGCAGCGTCTGCTGTTGGCTCATCTGGGGCCGGTGCCCCTGGGGATCCTATGAGGACCACCTGCTGACAGGACTGCCCTCCGCCCACCACATCACTGACCTCAGGTCTCTGTCTGTGTGTGTGTGTGTGTGTGTGTGTGTGTGTGTGTGTGTGTGTGTGTGTGTGTGTGTGTGTGTGTGTGTGAGTGAGTGAGTGTGTGTGTGTGTGTGAGAGTGAGCATGTGTGTGTGTGTGTGTGTGTCTATGTATGTGTGTGTAAGTGTGTGAGAGTGAGTGAGTGTGTGTGATGGTGAATGTGTGTGTGTGTGTGTGTGTGTGTGTGTGTGTGTGTGTGTGTGTGTGTGTGTGTGTGTGAGCAGATGGAAGGGAAGGTGTGTATCAACAGAGGGAAGATGTATGTCAACAAAGAGAAAGTATTTGCCAACAAAGGGAAGAGAAGATGTATTTCAGTACAGGGAAGAGAATGTGTTTGTCAACAGAGAAAGGAATTCATGTCAGCAGAGAGAATGGAAGGTGTATGTAAACAGAGGGAAGGGACAGTGTATGTAAACAGAAGGAAGGTGTATGTCAACAGAGGGAAGATGTATATCAACAGAGGGAATGTGTACATGTAAACAGAGAGAAAGGTATTTGTAAACAAAGAGGAGGTAAGGTATACAACAGTCGAAGGAAGGGACGGTGTATGTCAATATAGGGAAGGTGTGTGTCTACAGAGGAAGGGATTTTATTTCAACAGAGGGAAGGGAAGGTGTTTGTAAACAGAGGGAAGGAAGGTGATTGTAAACAGAGGGAAGGAAAGGTGTTTGGAAACAGAGGGAAGGAAAGGTGATTGTAAAACAGGGAGGGAAGGGAAGGTGTTTATAAACAGAAGTAAGATGTATGTCAACAGAGGGAAGATGTATGTCAACAGAGGGAAGATGTATGTCAGCAGAAGGAAGGAAGGTGTATGTCAACAGAGGGAAGGGATGATGTATGTCAACAGAAGAAAGAGGTGTATGTCGACAGAGGGAAGGGAAGGTGTATATCAGTAGTGGGTAGGGATGGTGTATGTCAACAGAGAGGGAAGGGTTGATGTATGTCAACAGAGGGAAGGGTTGGTGTATGTCAACAGAGGGAAGGGATGATGTATGTCAACAGAAGAAAGAGAGTGTGTATGCCGACAGAGGAAGGGAAGGTGTATATTAGTAGAGGGTAGGGATGGTGTATGTCAACAGAGGGAAGGGTTGATGTATGTCAACAGAGGGAAGGGTTGGTGTATGTCAACAGAGGGAAGGGATGATGTATGTCAACAGAAGAAAGAGAGTGTGTATGTCGACAGAGGGAAGGGAAGGTGTATATCAGTAGAGGGTAGGGATGGTGTGTGTCAACAGAGGGAAGGGTTGATGTATGTCAACAGAGGGAAGGGTTGGTGTATGTCAACAGAGGGAAGGGATGATGTATGTCAACAGAAGGAGAGTGTGTATGTCGACAGAGGGAAGGGAAGGTGTATATCAGTAGAGGGTAGGGATGTGTATGTCAACAGAGGAAAGGGAAGTTGTATGGGTATGGCAACAGAGGGAAGGAAAGGTGTTTGTAAACAGAAGGAAGGTGTATGTCAACAGAGGGAAGATGTAAGTGAACAAAAGGAAGATGTATGTCGACAGAGGAAAGAGAAGGTGTATGTCGACATAGGGAAGATGTATGTGAACAAAAGGAAGATGTATGTCGACAGAGGGAAGGAAAAGTGTATGTCGACAGAGGGAAGATGTATGTGAACAAAAGGAAGATGTATGTCAACAGAGGGAAGGAAAGGTGTATGTCAACAGTGGAAAGATGTATGTGAACAAAAGGAAGATGTATGTCGACAGAGGGAAGGAAAGGTGTATGTCGACAGAGGGAAGATGTATGTGAACAAAAGGAAGATGTATGTCGACAGAGGGAAGGGAAGGTGTATGTCAGTAGAGGGAAGGGAAGGTGTTTGTCAGGAGAGGGAAGGGAAGGTGCATGTCAACAGAGGGAAGTTGTACATTAGAGTGAAGGGAAGGTGTATCTCAAAAGTGGAAGGAAAGGTATATGTAAACCAAGGGAAGAAGTATGTCAACAGAAGAAAGGTGCATGTCATTAGAATGAACACTTATATTAACAGGGGCAAGGAAAGTTGGATGTCGGCAGAGGGAATGTTGGTGTCAACATAGAAGAAGCACGTATAAGTGTAGATAAAGTGTAAGTCAAAGGAGGTAGGCAATAATTTGGGGCAAAAAAACAATAACTTGGCTCTCCTTTAAATTAATGATTAGTGTTTTATGAGTTTCCAATACTTGTCGTTGAAAGTGATGTAAATTGATTGCTGTTTAACTTCAGGCTGAGAGATAAACAGATCATGGTTTACACTTTAGTGAATTGGCATTCTTTGGGTTCAGCTTTGTTTCACAAAATCTGGCACAACTTTAATATTTGAACATGAATTTTAAGAAATCATATTCACAGTAGAATAAGTAGATTGATTAAACTACATTTCAGCGGCATATGTCCTGCATACAACAAAATCTGTTGTTTACATAGAAAATGTAACTTTCCAGAACATTCTTATCTTTACGTGCAAAATCATGACTTTCAGAGTAATTGCATTGCTTTATTCTGTATAAATGATTACAGTGTGTGATTAGCAGGCCTGCAGTGTGTGGTCAGCAGGCCTGCAATGTGTGGTCAGCAGGCCTGCAGTGTGTGGTCAGCAGGCCTACAGTGTTGTGGTCAGCAGGCCTGCAGTGTGTGGACAGCAGGCCTACAGTGTGTGGTCAACAGGCCTACAGTGTGTGGTCAACAGGCCTACAGTGTGTGGTCAACAGGCCTGCAGTGTGGTCAGCAGGCCTGAAGTGTGTGGTCAGCAGGTCTACAGTGTGTGGTCAGCAGGCCCACACTGTGTGGTTTTGCAGGCCTACAGTATGTGGTCAGCAGGCCTGCTGTGGGAGGTCAGCAGGCCTGCAGTGTGTGGTCAGCTCGCCTACAGTGTGTGGTCAACTCGCCTACAGAGTGTGCTCAGCAGGCCTACAGTGTGTGGTCAGCTCGCCTACAGTGTGTGGTCTGCAGGCCGACAGTGTGTGGTCAGCAGGCCTGCAGTGTGTGTGTCAGCAGGCCTGCAGTGTGTGGTCAGCAGGCCTACAGTGTGTGGTCAGCTGGCCTAAAGGTGTGTGATCAGCAGACCTACAGTGTGTGGTCAGCAGGTCTACAGTGTGTGGTCAGCAGGCCGACAGTGTGATCAGCAGGCCTGCAGTGTGTGGTCAGCAGGCCTACAGTGTGTGGTCAGCAGGCCTACAGTGTGTGTGTTCAGCAGGCCCACAGTGTGTGTGGTCAGCAGGCCCGCAGTGAGTGGTCAGCAGGCCCGCAGTGTGTGATCAGCAGGCCTGCAGTGTGTGGTCAGCAGGCCTGCAGTGTGTGGTCAGCAGGCCTACAGTGTGTGGTCAGCAGGCTCAGCAGGCCTACAGTGTGTGGTCAGCAGGCCTACAGTGTGTGGTCAGCAGGCCTGCAGTGTGTGGTCAGCTCGCCTACAGTGTGTGGTCAACAGGCCTACAGTGTGTGGTCATCAGGCCTACAGTGTGTGGTCAGCAGGCCTGCAGTGTGTGGTCAGCTCGCCTACAGTGTGTGGTCAGCTCGCCTACAGTTTGTGGTCAACTCGCCTACAGTGTGTGGTCAGCACGCCGACAGTGTGTGGTTAGCAGGCCGACAGTGTGTGGTCAGCTCGCCTACAGTGTGTGGTCAGCTCGCCTACAGTGCGTGGTCAGCAGACCTACAGTGTGTGGTCAGCAGGCCGGCAGTGTGTGGTCAGCAGGCCTACAGTGGGAGGTCAGCAGGCCTACAGTGGGTGGTCAGCAGGCCTACAGTGTGTGGTCAGCAGGCCTGCAGTGTGTGGTCAGCAGGCCTGCAGTGTGTGGTCAGCAGGCCTGCAGTGTGTGGTCAGCAGGCCTACAGTGTGTGGTCAGCAGGCCTGCAGTGTGTGGTCAGCAGGCCTGCAGTGTGGTCAGCAGGCCTACAGTGTGGTCAGTCAGTGTGGTCAGGCCGACAGTGTGGTCAGCAGGCCGGCAGTGTGTCAGCAGCAGGCAGTGTACAGCAGGCCTACAGTGTGTGGTCAGCAGGCCGGCAGTGTGTGGTCAGCAGACCGGGCAGGTGTGGTCAGCAGGCCGGCAGTGTGTGTGGTCAGCAGGCCGACAGTGTGTGGTCGGCAGGCCGACAGTGTGTGGTCAGCAGGCCTACAGTGGGAGGTCAGCAGGCCTGCAGTGTGTGGTCAGCAGGCCGACAGTGTGTGGTCAGCAGGCCTGCAGTGTATGGTCAGCAGGCCTGCAGTGTGGTCAGTCAGGCCTACAGTGGGAGGTCAGCAGGCCTGCTGTGTGTGGTCAGCAGGCCTGCTGTGTGTGGTCAGCAGGCCGACAGTGTGTGGTCAGCAGGCCTGCAGTGTGTGGTCAGCAGGCCTGCAGTATGTGGTCAGCAGGCCTACAGTGGGAGGTCAGCAGGCCTACAGTGTGTGGCCAGCAGGCCGACAGTGTGTGGCCAGCAGGACTACAGTGTGTGGTCAGCAGGCCTGCAGTGTGTGGCCAGCAGGCCTAAAGGTGTGTGGTCAGCAGGCCTACAGTGTGTGGTCAGCAGATCTACAGTGTGTGGTAGCAGGACTACAGTGTGTGGTCAGCAGGACTACAGTGTGTGGTCAGCAGATCTACAGTGAGTGGTCAGCAAGCCGACAGTGTCTGATCAGCAGGCCTGCAGTGTGTGGTCAGCAGACCTGCAGTGTGTGGTCAGCAGGCCTACAGTGTGTGGTCAGCAGGCCTGCAGTGTGTGGTCAGCAGGCCTACAGTGTGTGGTCAGCAGGCCTGCAGTGTGTGATCAGCTTGCCTACAGTGTGTGGTCAGCAGGCCTACAGTGTGTGGTCAGCAGGCCTGCAGTGTGTGGTCAGCAGCAGGCCTGCAGCAGTGTGTGGTCAGCAGGCCTGCAGTGTGTGGTCAGCTCGCCTACAGTGTGTGGTCAGCAGGCCTGCAGTGTATGTCATCAGGCCTACAGTGTGTGGTCAGCACCCCTGTGGTCAACTCGCCTACAGTGTGTGGTCAACTCACCTACAGTGTGTGGTCAGCTCGCCTACAGTGTGTGGTCAGCAGGCCGACAGTGTGTGGTCAGCAGGCCGACAGTGTGTGGTCAGCTCGACTACAGTGTGTGGTCAGCTCGCCTACAGTGTGTGGTCAGCTCCCCTACAGTGCGTGGTCAGCAGGCCTACAGTGTGTGGTCAGCAGGCCCACAGTGTGTGGTCAGCAGGCCACAGTGTGTGGTCAGCTCGACTACAGTGTGTGGTCAGCTCGCCTACAGTGTGTGGTCAGTTCCCCTACAGTGCGTGGTCAGCAGGCCTACAGTGTGTGTGGTCAGCAGGCCCACAGTGTGTGTGGTCAGCAGGCCCACAGTGTGTGGTCAGCAGGACTACTACAGTGTGGTTAGCAGGCCTACAGTGTGTGGTCAGCAGGCCTACAGTGTGGTCAGCAGGCCGACAGTGTGGGTCAGCAGGCCTACAGTGGGTGGTCAGCAGGCCCACAGTGTGTGGTCAGCAGGCCCACAATGTGTGTTCAGCAGGCCCACAGTGTGTGGTCAGCAGGCCTACAGTGTGGTCAGCAGGCTGACAGTGGGAGGTCAGCAGGCCTACAGGGTGTGGTCAGCAGGCCCACAGTGTGTGGTCAGCAGGCCTACAGTGTGTGGTCAGCAGGCCTACAGTGTGGTCAGCAGGCCTACAGTGTGGTCAGCAGGCTGACAGTGGGAGGTCAGCAGGCCTACAGTGTGTGGTCAGCAGGCCTACAGTGGGAGGTCAGCAGGCCTACAGTGTGTGGGTCAGCAGGCCTGCTGTGTGTGGTCAGCAGGCCAACAGTGTGTGGTCAGCAGGCCCACAGTGTGTGATCAGCAGGCCTACAGTGTGTGGTCAGCAGGCCACAGTGTGTGGTCAGCAGGCCCACAGTGTGTGGTCAGCAGGCCTACAGTGTGGTCAGCAGGCTGACAGTGGGAGGTCAGCAGGCCTACAGTCTGTGGTCAGCAGGCCTACAGTGTGGTCAGCAGGCCTACAGTGTGGTCAGCAGGCTGACAGTGGGAGGTCAGCAGGCCTACAGTGTGTGGTCAGCAGGCCTACAGTGGGAGGTCAGCAGGCCTACAGTGTGTGGTCAGCAGGCCTGCTGTGTGTGGTCAGCAGGCCAACAGTGTGTGGTCAGCAGGCCCACAGTGTGTGATCAGCAGGCCTGCAGTGTGGTTAGCAGGCCTTCAGTGTGTGGTCAGCAGGCCAACAGTGTGTGGTCAGCAGGCCTACAGTGTATGGTTAGCATTTCTACTAATACTGATAGCTTTCATTTTGAGCTTGACTGTGGCCTTCCTAGGTGTTGCCAAATTCCTTATGTTACTGTTTCCAAGTATGTCATTATGTCAGGATATTTTGTGAATGTTATCCACAAGACAGACAGTATTTTGGTATGACTCTATGAGAGAGGTGTTCATTACCTGTCTTGACTCAAAGCAGTGTGTGTGTGTGTGTGTGTGTGTGTGTGTGTGTGTGTGTGTGTGTGTGTGTGTGTGTGCGCGCGCACGCGTGCGTGCGTGCATGTGTCCATGCGTATGTTCATGCGTGCGTGCGTGTGTGTGTGCACATGAGTGTGTGTGTGTGTGTGTGTGTGTGTGTGTGTGTGTGTGTGTGTGTGACAGGATTGAGCAGTGTCACTTTCACCTGAGGGAGACTTTCTGGCAAGCGCTGAGTCAGATGCGGTCACTGCAGCGACTGTGCATCCTGTCCAAGAACGCCACCTTTAACTCCTCCACATCCAGCACTTTGTGCAGCAGGTCTGTTCCTCCTCACCGCTTTGTTTGCCTTCTCATCTGCCTCTTCAGGTCGTCCGGTCTCTGCCTCTGCTTCATCTCTTGAAGTCTCTGTCTCTGTCTTCAGGTCTCTGTGTGTCTCTTCAGGTCTTTGTGTGTCTCTCCATATCTTCAGGTCTCTCTCTCTCTCTCTCATCATGTCTTCAGGTCAATGTATGTAGGCAGTGTAGGTCAATGTGTGTATGCAGTGTAGAGAGTGTGTGTATGCAGTGTAATTAGTGTGTGTATGCAGTGTAGGTCAAAGTGTGTGTTTGCAGTAGGTCAATATGTGTATGTATGCAGTATAAGTCAGTCTGTGTATGCATGCAATGTAAGTCCACGTATGTGTGCAGTGAAAGTCAGTGTGTGTATGCATTGTAGGTTAACATATGTATACAGTGTAGGTAAATGTATGTATGCGGTGAAGATCAGTATATGTGCGCACTGTAGGTCCATGTATGCATGCATTGAAAGTCAGTGTGTGTATGCAGTGTAGGTCAAGGTATGTATGCAGTGTAGGTCAAGGTATGTATGCAGTGTAGGTCAAGGTATGTATGCAGTGTAGGTCAAGGTATGTATACAGTGTAGGTTAAGGTATGTATACAGAGTAGATAAAGGTATGTATGCAGTGTAGGTCAAGGTATGTATGCAGTGTAGGTCAAGGTATGTATGCAGTGTAGGTCAAGGTATGTATGCAGTGAAGATCAGTGTGTGTATACACTGTAGCTCAATGTGTATGCAGTGTAGGTCAGTGTGTGTATGCAGTGTAGGTCAGTGTGTGTATGCAGTGAAGGTCAGTGTGTGTGTATGCAATGAAGGTCAGTGTGTTTGTACACATTGTAGGTCAGTGTGTGAATGCAGTTCAGGTCACTGTGTGTATGTATGCAGCGTGGGTCAGTGTATATAGTGTGGGTCAGTTTATGTATGTATGCAGTGCGGATCAGTATGTGAACATATTCAGTGTAGGTCAGTGTATGTATGTATGCTGTGAAGTTCAATGTGTATGCAGTATAGGTCAGTGAATGTATATATGCAATGTAAGTCAGTGTATGTGTACATGCAATGTAGGTCAGTGTGTGTACATATGTACTGTAGGTCACTTTCTGCTCCAAGCTGACCACAAAATCTCCCAAGAAAGAGTGGAAAACTGTGGTGAAAATTAAACATAAAATCGCAAATCCATCTATCTACCACCTCAGACTAGCAGCTGTCCTGATAACAGACTAAAAGCAGTTGCCAGTCTGTTGGCCTCCACCATAAGGAAAAGTACTCTTCATCGACTAAATAGATCTGCTGCCCTTTTGAAAAATGAATGAAACTGAAAAAAAAAAAAAAAGAAAAACCCCTCCTTGCAACTCTCCCTTTGGCCATATTCTCAAGATTACAGTCTATCAGTCTTTTCTGTCAGTGAGCTGAGACTTGTAATGATCTTGCTCATGGACATAAAAGTCATCATCAACTGGTGAAAACTTCCAAGTGAAAGCGTATGTGTATCCTAAAACTGTACAGTGATATCTAGACATTGAGATTCTTTCCACCCTCTAAACAGAAATTCCAAATTATTACAATTCCAGAACCCGGAAGAAATGTGACAAATCCCAGAAACTATCATTCAAGAGCTCCAACCAGTTGCGTTTTTGACCACAATTCACTTTTCTGCATGTAAGTTTCCCCAGTGGACCAGTTTGTCCACAATACTTTCGCCGTCTTTCATTATTCAGCAGCAGGTTGTAGTCATCTTTTTGTGACTTTCAGAAAGCTTGACACCACCTGGAAATGTAGTTCTCTCACAGTTGTTAATTGGTCTGAGATTTCAGTTTATCTCCTTCTGTTCATCAAAACTGTCCCTGCACCATGCTCCCTGGCATCCACAAGCCAGATTTTTTTTGGAGAATGCATGCTGTGTGAATACATGTCATCGATACCAACAGCCAAACTGGCCTTCTCTTCCAAAAGTTGGAGATGGGGTTTTATGCTTGTGTTTACACACAAAACTTTGGATTGTAGTCTCATTCGAAGGACTTTTTTTTCAAAACCCTCAATTGCATCAAAGGTTTTGACTCAGTCTGTGGCATTCCATTCTCCCCTGCATACAGACTGCATCAGAGAGCTAATACAGCCCTGACAGAAGTGAAAGAAGTGTCGGGAACTGTTGAAAGATCATGGACACACCCCAAACTCAATGTCAGCATTTTGCAAAAGAGCACGAAAACATAATCATTTCCAAGAGTAGGATACATTTACGATGTTCTTGCAAATTTGGAAGGAAAGGGGAGAGTGGCAGGAAGGGGGTGGGATTAGGGTAAAAAACATGATCATGTGCAGAGATCTTAGGTTCTAAATATGGGTTCAAATCTTAGTTTATCCCGTCGTTCAGCAGTCATTTGTAAGCATGCATAACACGGAAAAAATGATGCATAACACGGAAAAAAATGTTAATGTGGATCGTTGATTGATGTGTTGATACAGATGCCTTTCATGACAGTCCGACAGTTGTTTGTCAACAAGCACCAAGATACTAACAGAATGAGGATGTTGACATTTTTTTTATGCATGTTCTGTCTGTGGTGGTGTTGTCATGTCAGCGGCACCATGACACTGAAGTAACGATGATGTTGATGCTGTCTGTGGTGGTGATGCCATTTTCAGTGGCACCATGACACTGAAGTAATGATGATGTTGATGCTGTCTGTGGTGATGATGCCATTGTCAGCGGCACCATGACACTGAAGTAATGATGATGTTGATGCTGTCTGTGGTGATGATGCCATTGTCAGCGGCACCATGACACTGAAGTAATGATGATGTTGATGCTGTCTGTGGTGATGACGCCATGTCAGCGGCACCATGACACTGAAGTAATGATGATGTTGATGCTGTCTGTGGTGGTGACGCCATTTTCAGTGGCACCATGACACTGAAGTAATGATGATGTTGATGCTGTCTGTGGTGGTGACGCCATTTTCAGTGGCACCATGACACTGAAGTAATGATGATATTGATGTTGATGTTGATGCAGGTGCCGTCCCTGGTGGTTCTGCAGTTGTTCGTCAGCAGCACCATGACGTTGAAGGAATGCAATCAGCTACAGACACGGCTGGTCACAATGTCAGTCGGCCCTTTCTTTCCTTCTCTTTCTGTTGGTCTGTCTCTTCAGTTGCTGTATCTTTGTCCTTGTATGCTCAATCATCCATGAATTACTGTCATCATTATTGTTAGTATTATCATCATATATACGACTATCATTACTAGTAGTAGTTGTTGAAGTAGTAGTTTCTTAATTTGATTATCATCATTATTGTTTTCACCCATTGTCTCTTATTCAGCCTTGGTACCATTCCATAGTCTGTTTGCATCCAGTTTGAAAAGATATGTGACTGTCTGTTTGGTCTTCATTTTTATCGTCTTGAACATTAATTGTCTTGCGTGAAGAAATGCCAAACCAGGTAAGTCAAAACGCATTGTATTTCTTCTGCAATTCATTTATTCTTTTGTCTGGCAGTGCAGTTATTTTATGTTTGCTCTCATACTTTTAGTCCAGTGCTTTTCCTGTTTCTGTATTCTATTCTAGGAAGTCTTTTACCTTTTTTTTCTGTTGTTACCATTCTGACATACCATTATTATTGAAAAAATGGGACAAAGTGAATGTCACCACATAATCATCCTCAGCCCACAACCTCCCATCAGCATTCTTTCTCCCTCTCTTTCTTTGTTTTTATGGGCATCTGTTTATGTCTACTGCCAGGTCATCCTCAACCGACTGCTCGACGTAGTGACAATGAGCTCAGGAACAACAAGCAGGCTTCCACCTGAAGCGATCCTGTGCAGAGCAGATCTTCACACTAAGATCATTAAGAGTGTGTGAGAGCACCCAAGTACCCCTGGCCATCAGCTTCATTGACTTCCACAAAGCATTTGACAGTGTCCACAGACCATCATTGTGGAAAATCATGAAATCCTACGGCATCCCAGAGAAAGTTGTGTCAGCCATAGAGCAAATATACATAAACTCCAAGTGCAGAGTCAGGATGGAAGATGGTTACAGTGACTGGTTTGAAGTTGTCACCAGGGTAAGGCAAGGTTGTATCCTCTACCCCCTCCTCTTTGTACTTGCCATTGAATGGGTTTTGAAATACGCAACCCAAGGAAAGGGAATCAAGTGCCTCTCAGATCTGGATTTTGCTGATGACATTGCCGCTCTTGCAAGCACCATTCAAGTTGTGCAAGTGCTTGTTGACAATATTAGCAAGTTTGCAGGCAATATTGGCCTCATTATCAGTGCAAAAAAAGACCAAAAACATACTCACCGGTAAACACCAAGGGCCAACAGATATTCTCATCAACCAAAAACCAAGTGGAAGAAGTAGAGAACTTCATATACCAAGGCAGCTCTATCAACACCACCAGTGACCTCAACCATGAACTGAAGTGTCTTACTGGGAAGGCAAAATCAGCATTCAATGGCTGAACAAATATGGAACAACAAGAAATTCTCCCTTGGAAGCAAATTAAAATTGTATAAATCCACTGTGATTTCAACGCTGTTATCTGGCTGTGAAACCTGGCAACTGAAGACCACCCACGAGAAGAAACTCAATGCTTTTGACACTAAGTGCCTATGTAAGATCTTGGGCATCAAATGGTCAGACTTTATACCAAATAAAGAGGTCAGGGAGGGTCCAAACAGCTCCCTGTGTCAACCATCATCTGCAGACGACGCCTCCACTGGCTGGGTCATGTCTTGAGATTACCCTCATCAAGACTTGCAAACCAGGCCATTAAATGCACCCCAGCAGGCCAGAGAAAAAGAGGACGACCCAGGCTGAGCTGGCAACAGACAGTGGAGAGAGACCTCAGACTCACTGACAGAGGATTGAGTGACACTAGCAAACTGGCTGAGGACCGTGCACAGTGGAGTGCCTTGACTGGCTCGTGGGTTGCAGGACGCAGGAGCATCTAAGGCTAAGGTTTATGTCAGTTAGTTACTGTTGCAATATGTACCACCCTCTCCTCACGAGTAATATGAAGGGAGATGGGTGTGTTTTGTAGACACTGTGATATGAAGGGAGGGAGAGGTGTATTGTGTACACAGTGTGATACTGAAGAGAGGTGTGTGTTGCAGGCACAAGGAGCAGCGTCCTGCCCTCAGCGTCTGTATCTTCCCCCTGCTGACTCACGTCAACCAGTGGCACCAAATCCCAGACATCCACCTGGACACCCTCACCATCCTCTCCTCCTCCTCCGTCTGCCTCACTCCTCCCTCATGGAACACCCCACACTGACACAGGGAAGGGGAAGGAGGGGAGAGGGGATAGATGTGGCTGTGCATGTTGAGGAGCGGATGTCGGGTGAGAGCAGGAGAAGTGCGTGTTGCGTGACACAGTATAATGCCTCGTGATTTGCGATGATGATCCAGACAAGAGTGAGTGTAAATTGTGATGAAGTCAGGTGATATGAGATGGGTGTTTCGGGCTAGGGTGTGTGTGCTGTTTGTGTGACTATTTGAAATGGTTTGTGATTGCGTCTTGGGCAAGGGCAAAAGAGTAGTTTGTGACTTTTTTTTTTTTCTGGTGTCCCAGCCTCTGCCCCACCTCAGAGGCAGTGCACCCACGCCGCTCATATGACACCCCGTCCACAGCCACAGCCCGGTCGGCCCCACCACAGCCTCGGCACAGGCAATCCACAGGGAGCAGTCAATGTCAAGTCGTCAAGAGGCAACCCACTGGAGGAGACACTGCACAGCTGCCGAGTGACTTCGGTGGTGTTCAGTGGCGCCTGTTCTGAGCTAACATACGCAGCACACCACCTACTAAGCCCCCTACTGACGACAATAATTGCTTAGTTGTGGAGCCGGCGTGAGTGAGCTCTCCCTCCGGAGGGCGCCACCATGTATGTCCAACAACAGCCCCCCATGGACTCGCCGATACTGGTGATCCTGACGGAACCAAACCAAAACCACAGACGTGGAGAGGACATCGAAGTTGAGGTCACCATGAGAGCAGGGCATGAAGGGCCACAGAACCTGAGACCTTTTTTTTTTTTTTAATGCTGATCGATGAAAATGAGGATGATTAAGATAATGCTACGGATTTCCATTTCGGTCTGAGACTACATGACAGGGCTGTACTCTATGCTTCCTTTCATAATATATCCCCGCCATCAACCAGGCACGAGAGTTACAGGCACCTGCAGTGTTGGTCAGGAAATTTGAGCAAAACAAACTCAGAAACGCATCCATTAAGTGGATGAAACTTGACTGTGTGGTCCCAGTCTTCCCAACTGAGTCCGCAGCAAACTCAACTCTGGGTAGAAGCCGGTCAGGGCAGAAAAACCCACATGACTCTGATGGGATTCAAACCCACGACCTCCCAGCCGGGAGTCCACGACGCTAACCACTTGCCACGGCGGCTGGTATAGTTTGTGACTTTATGCCAGAGTAAAGCATTTATGAGGCTTTTGTTTTTTATTTACAGCAACAGCAAGAGTGTGTGATTATATGTAAGCAGTACCGAGAGAAAAGTGTGTTTGTGTGCAGACAGGCAACAAAAGTATGTGAGAGTTGGTAATTGTGACTATAGTGTGTTTGAACAGGTGATAGCGACTTAAGTATGTGGGAGTTGGTGACTGACTGCATGTGATGGAAGGAAAGCATGTGTTAGCTTTGTGTGTGTCTACTGACCAGTGTGTTACAGTGGTGTGTGTGCATGATGTGTATCACACTGGTGTGTCTGCATGTGCAACACAGTGGTTGGTCTGTATGATGTGTATCACAGTGGTGTATCTGCATTTTTGTAACAGTGATGTGTGTGTGCATGATGTGTACCTCAGTGGTTGTGTGTGTATGCATGATGTGTATCAGTGTGGTGTATCTGCAAATGTGTATGTCACAGTGGGATCTGCATAACAGTTGTATGCTTGATGTATTTCACAGTAGTATGTCTGCATATGCAATCACAGCGGTGTGTGTACATGTGTATCAGTGGTGTGCCTGCACAATGTATGTATCATAGTGATATGTTTGTATGATGTGTGTGTATAAAGTGTGTGTCTGCATGATGTACGTGTATCACAGTGGTGTGTCTGCATGATGTGTGTGTATTACAGTGGTGTGTCTGCATGTGTGTGTATCACAGTGGTGTTTCTGTATGATGTGTGTATTAAGTGGTGTGTCTGCATGATGTGTGTGTATCACAGGTGTGTCTGCATGATGTATGTGTATCACAGTGATGTATCTGCATGATGTGTGTATCAAAGTGGTGTGTCTGCATGATGTGTGCATCACAGTGGTGTGTGTACATGATGTGTATCGGTGGTGTGTCTGCATATATCACAGTGTGTGTGTCTGCATGTGTGTGTATGGTAGCGGTGTCTGTTGCATGTGCACAGTGGTGTGCACGTTGGTCCTGAACTGTAATAAAGATTGACGACCCAATGTTTCTGTTGACAGAGTGCTGATGTAGTGAGTGTGTTGAAAGCAGATTAGGGAAAACGAACAAACAAACATACGTTTTTTAAAACAAACCTAGTTCCCTTTTCTTAAAGTAAAAATGATCACCAGAAACAGCAGTATCAAATTACATGTTTTGCGAAAACAAAAACCTAGTTCCCTTCTCTAATAGTAGAAAATAAACACCAGAAACAACAGTATCAAATTACTGGTCATAACCTCTTTGGAGACAGCCGGATGGGGAGGGGGGGGGGGGGGGAAGCTTGGCATCAGGTGCAGTCCATGAAAAGAATGAAAGGATGATGGAGAGGCCAATATGACAGGTATGGTTTGGCTCGGTCTCATTGTGCAGTCCTTGATTGAGTTGCCATTCATGTATAATTAACAAGAACTCAGATTATGTGCACCCTCAAACACATAACCTTTCCACTCTGTTCAGAGTACAGTTTAGTCCAGGTATGACTTAACTGCTATGAAACATGAATCCCTTAGGACAGGGGGACTCTGTCTGGAGTATCTTAACTCCTCTGGAAGCAGAATTCCTAAGGAAGCTGATTCAGAAAGGCTATCACACAGCACAGATTAGTCAACTATCTTCCAGTGAAAACGCACATTCGGCATCAAGTGTCAAAAGACATTTTTACTGACATGTGAACATCAATTATTTAAATGAAATAATAGTATACCAGTAGTTTTTTTAGTTGACATAACATCATTTCTATCATTTTCAATGTCACTACATCAAAACAGAGACGAAATAATACATCCATGTCATTTTCAGTGTAAGCCACCCACACGCATTGAGAAAATAACACACCGATATTTCTGTCATTTTCAATGCCAATCGCCCACACATACAGAGAGATAATATAAGGACATTTCTCTTGTTTCCAAGGTCAATAAGCCACACAAAGGGAGGAAATAATACTCTACCCACACATAATGAGGAAAAAATAACATGCCCACATTTCTCTCATGTTCACTGTCGGCCATCCACACACAGAGAAAAATAATTATGACATAACCAATGTTGACCACCCACACACACAGAAAGAAAATCACCACGTACCGCTATTTTTGTCATGTTCACTGTCGACCACCCCACACATAGAATCAATTACAACATAACTAATGTTGACCATCCACATGTATAGAGAAAGGAAATCACAACATACCGCTATTTTTGTCATGTTGACTGTTGGCCACCCACCCACGGTCCATGGATGCAAAAAGATTACTTTTTATCAATGTACCAAGATTGGTCATGCTAGAACTAGTGATAGCTGACAAAATGCAAAAGGGGGTTGAGAAAGATAAATGCTAAAATTTATCACAGACATACACATACACACGCACACATACTAACGCATGTTAAAATGATACCAAATAAATAAACACTTTCTAGAATAAAAGACCAATGTATTTTGCTTATAGCTCCGCCAACCCCGGGGGGACCATGTCAAAGACCAGAGCACAAGCAACAAAGAAATAAGAATGGTGAGGAGGACAGTAAAGCAGGATGAGAGAATGATGGACTCCCTTCGTCATACACTTGTGCCACAAAGACAAAGTCAAAGAGACTTGTTGGAACAGGGTGGGGAGACAACTGACTGAGAAACAGCTACCACTACCCCACCCTTCCGCAGTCCTATCACAGTGTCTATATTAGGAAAACGGGGGGGGGGGGGGGGGGGGATGTAAAATGACTAGACCAATGACGGATAATGGACCACAAAGGGTGAGGGTGGGGGAAGCAGGCACAAAAGAAAAAAGAAATGGGGGGGGGGGGGGGCTAAACAGACTGAGTGAAAGAGTGTGAAAAAAGAAATTACTGTCACAAGATTTTCTGAAGCAGTAACACAAACTGCGCTGAAAGACCATTATTTTATAGAACAGCTATAGATAAAATAACAACATGCCAGTATTCCTCGACAAATTAAATACATGCATGCATGTATCATGTACTTTTATAAAATGACAGCAAAAATCTCATATGATTAAAGATGGTGATGTCTCAACAACTGGCAACATCATGCATGATGTATTCATTGAATGACTGCTGATATCTCTACTGCCAGCAACATAATCTCTGATGTTCTAATTCAGAGAGAGACTGCTGATATCTCTACTGCCAGCAACATAATCTCTGATGTTCTAATTCAGAGAGAGACTGCTGATATCTCTACTGCCAGCAACACAGTCCCATAAGTTGTAATTCAGAGAAAGACTGCTGATGTCTCCACTGCCATCGACATAATCTGTGATGTTCTCATTCAGATAAAGATTGCTGGCATCTCCATTACCATAGATATAATCCTCATTGGTGTCTTCATTGCCAGCAACATAATCTGCAATGTTCTCATTCAGAGAAAGACTATTGGCATCTCAAAATCATGAAATATGGAAAGAGCACACACTGATGCTGTGGCCTAGAAATACAACAACAACAACAAGAAAGAAAGAAAAGTCCCCCTAAACAGCAAATAAGCCTTAGGGACATTAAAAAGGGGATAATCTTATGTTTATAGCCCAGCTTACCACAGGGGGACTATAAGTGCTGGTCAAAAGCATAAAACCATGATGGAAGACTGACAAAAAAATGAGCAAAGACGGTGAAAGAAAAGGGCATGAAATTTTGGGAAGGTGAAGACAGGGTCAACATTGGTATTCTCATGATGGAAAGAGAAGACTGAATAGGTTTCATCACATGACCACTGAAAAAGTAATTATTATGTCTGTCAGCAGTAAATGATTAACCAACTCATCACAGATTTTCTGTCAGCAGAAATAGTGAGGACGAAAAATGCTTGTCCCTTAACCTATCAGCAAAAACAGAAAACCACCACACTTAAATGAATCAACAGAAACGGGTAGACACTCTCTCTCTCTCTCTCTCTCTCTCTCTCTCTCTCTCTCTCTCTCTCTACACACTTTATCAGGGGAAACAGACAGATGTATTCTATTAGCAGTAACAGTTGGATATACATAGACAGAGACAGGTAGATTTAGTTCGATAATTAGATGGATATATAGATAGACAGATATCACTCTAATCTCTCTGCAGTAACAGATTCAGTTGAAACACTTTAGCAAAAACTGCCTGAGAGATGAAAGACTACACATCAACAGAAACACGTATAACACTTCACTTCCACTTCATCATCATCGCGCTCGTCCTCGCTTATTACGGTGCGACGCCACAATCAAGGGGGTCCCGAAATGTCAGGAAATGGGATCTTTGAAAACAAACGACCAATCCCAGAGGAGCAGGAAGATGAACAGCGTGGTCCAGAGAAGCAGAAAGATGAACAGTGCGGCCCAGAGGAGCAGAAAAATGATCAGTGCGGACTAGAGGAGCAGAAAGATGAACAGTGCGGCCCACAGGAGCAGAAAGATGAACTGTGCGGCCCAGAGGAACTGAAAGATGAACAGTGCGGCCCAGAGGAGCAGAAAGATGATCAGTGCAGACTAGAGGAGCAGAAAGATGAACAGTGCGGCCACAGGAGCAGAAAGATGAACAGTGCGGCCCACAGGAGCAGAAAGATGAACTGTGCGGC
This sequence comes from Conus betulinus, assembly GCA_016801955.1. Classification (NCBI taxonomy): domain Eukaryota; kingdom Metazoa; phylum Mollusca; class Gastropoda; order Neogastropoda; family Conidae; genus Conus; species Conus betulinus. The sequence goes on along the minus strand of JADBJO010000760.1, from coordinate 158,390 downwards.
CCAGAGGAACTGAAAGATGAACAGTGCGGCCCAGAGGAGCAGAAAGATGATCAGTGCGGACTAGAGGAGCAGAAAGATGAACAGTGCGGCCCACAGGAGCAGAAAGATGAACAGTGCGGCCCAGAGGAGCAGAAAGATGAACTGTGTGCGGCCCAGAGGAACTGAAAGATGAACAGTGCGGATCAGAGGAGCAGAAAGATGAACAGTGCGGCCCACAGGAGCAGAAAGATGAACAGTGCGGCCCACAGGAGCAGAAAGATGAACAGTGCGGCCCACAGGAGCAGAAAGATGAACAGTGCGGCCCACAGGAGCTGAAAGATGAACAGTGTGGCCACAGGAGCAGAAATATGAACAGTGCGGCCCAGAGGAGCAGAAATATGAACAGTGCGGCGGCCCACAGGAGCAGAAAGATGAACAGTGCGGCCCACAGGAGCAGAAAGATGAACAGTGCGGCCCACAGGAGCAGAAAGATGAACAGTGCGGCCCAGAGGAGCAGAAATATGAACTGTGCGGCCCAGAGGAGCTGAAAGATGAACAGTGCGGAGCAGAGGAGCAGAAATATGAACAGTGCAGCCCAGAGGAGCAAAAAGATGAACAGTGCGGATTTGAGAAGCAGAAGATGAACAGTGCGGCCCAAAGGAGCAGAAAGATGAACAGTGCGGCCCAGAGGAGCAGAAATATGAGCAGTACAGCCCTGAGGAGCTGAAAGATAAACTGTGCAGCCCAGAGGAGCAGAAAAATAAACTGTGCAGCCCAGAGGAGCAGAAAGATAAACTGTGCAACCCAGAGAAGCAGAAAGATGAACAGTGCGGTCTAGAGGGGCAGAAAGATGATCACTGCGCGGACTTGAGGAGCAGAAAGATGATCATAGTGGACTAGAGGAGGAGAAAGATGATCAATGTGGACTTGAGGAGCAGAAAGATGATCAGAGTGGACTAGAGGGAGGAGAAAGATGATCAGAGTGGACTAGAGGAGCAGAATGATGATCAGAGTGGACTAGAGGGAGGAGAAAGATGATCAGAGTGGACTTGAGGAGGAGAAGATGATCAGAGCGGTCTTGCGGAGCAGAAAGGTGAACAATGCAGACTACAGGAGCAGAATGATGAACAGTGCGGACTAGAGGAGCAGAAAGATGATTAGAGCGGTCTGGAGGAGCAGAATGATGAACAGTGCGGACTAGAGGAGCAGAAAGATGATTAGAGCGGTCTGAGGAGCAGAATGATGAACAGTGCGGACTAGAGGAGCAGAAAGATGATTAGAGCGGTCTAGAGGAGCAGATAGGTGAACAATGCAGACTACAGGAGCAGAATGATGAACAGTGCGGACTAGAGAGAGCAGAAAGATGATTAGAGCGGTCTAGAGGAGCAGATAGGTGAACAATGCAGACTACAGGAGCAGAATGATGAACAGTGCGGACTAGAGGAGCAGAAAGATGAACAGTGCGGACTAGAGGAGCAGAAAGATGAACAGTGCGGACTAGAGGAGCAGAATGATGAACAGTGCGGACTAGAGGAGCAGAAAGATGAATAGTGCGGACTAGAGGAGCAGAAAGATGATCAGAGTGGACTAGAGGAGCAGAATGATGAACAGTGCGGACTAGAGGAGCAGAATGATGAACAGTGCGGTCTAGAAGAGGAGGAGAAAGATGAAGAGCAGGAAGTTTAAACAATGCGTCCCAGAGGAGCAGCTGCTTGACGAAACAATATCCTTAAGTGCTTTGTTACATCATTACTCAATCTTCATAACAAACGAATCTAGTTAAAATGGTAGCTTCTTCAAACATTGACATTTTACAATGGAACTGTCGCTCCATTATCAGAAACATTGATCAACTTGTACAACATACTGCTTCAAATAATTTTAAAGTTATATTACTGCAGTCGTTAAATACGGTCAAACGTAGACTACCACACCCATCTAATTATAACTACCCTCCCATCTTCCAACAAGATCAAACAGGTAAAATCAACACAGCCATTTACATTCACCGAGATCTTGATTTCATCCCGCTCAATCGCCAGCCCCTCAAAATATTCCATTCTTGAATTCTTGTGCCGCTACTGTTAAATTTAATAGAGATCTTATCATTTATATGGTTTCTGTATACCTCCCAAAGGGACCAAATGAAGAAAGTACGGAATGATTGCGTTCTCTTCCGAACAATGAAAAATGGGTCATAGGCGGGGATTTTAATGCTCATTCACCACTGTGGGAGAGAAAGATGGTAAAAAGATCACAAGTCACCGTTTAGTTGAAAATGTTGTAGATTCGAATATGTATCCGCTAAATGATGGTAGTATGACCAGAATACCTGACACAGAAGATCAAAAACCATCAGCAAAAGACATATCTCTCATATCTCCTCAACTAGCTCCAGACTGTGTTTGGGAATGTGATTCGGATCCTTTCGGTAGTAACCATTTTCCAATCAAAATAAACATTAAATGAAAAGCTAGACCCTGTTGTTCCTTCAGATGATAAAATCCGCAACTATAACTAACTACAACCGAGCAGATTGGAATAAATTTGAAACTATTCTTAATTCATCTAATATGATCCCTCCAAATGAAATATCAATTGTGCATATGATCACTTTGTCAAATTAGTATTAGTTGCTGCTGAAGCGATCAAAGCTAAGTGAATTTTCGTTATTTATTCGTTTTTGTTTCACCTGATGAAGACCTAAGCGGTCGAAACGCGGTGTGTTTTTTGTCTTGTGACTCGTTTGTCCACGTTTCTCTGGGCGGTTCACTGACATTTATTTAAGATTTGCTGCTTTTAACTTTTTAGTAATTTTTTTGTTGTTAGTTTGAACAGGTGCCCTCAAGTTGTAGGTTCTGTATTCAACTGAAATAGTGTGCCAGTGGTTTTCATGTCATAAAATCCATGTGTAAGTTTGTAAGTATCAATCATGTCGCCATGTAGGCGCCTGTATTCCAAACTTGGTAATTTTAAAAACTGAAGCCTTTGTTCATATGAATACTTCTGCAAACCACTCATCTTTTTTGTAAATCTTCACTAAATATCTTCGATAGGATTACTGTGTTGTTTTCAAATTCGTTGTCCATACAGCATTGCCATATTCAGTGACCGGCCTGACCAGTGTTTTGAATAATGGAACCATTACTTCACTATCTTTGCACTGAATATTGCCTACAATCATCCCTGCTAGTCTATTTGCTCTTTTAATGGTTTCATTTACGTGTTTGTCAAATGATAAATCAGGGTCTATTATCACTCCTAGGTCTTTTTCAGCATTAGTCTCTGTTGTGTCGTATGTGTTTAATATGTATCTATGGAAACGGGAAGTAACGCAGCAATTTGTTTAGGAAGTTGTGTGTCGTGGTTTACCCATTGTTGAAAAACAGAAGTCAAGTAAAGGTTCGTCTGCTCTGCTACGATTTCTTGTTTTCGAGTGATCATCATTATTACAATTGTGTTTTTATATACAGTTGCAATGTTCTTCAAGTAAGACAAAACACATAAAACTAGTTCTGAAGAGAAGTACACATAACGACGACAATCCGTGGCAGGTATCCAGTCAAGCACACACACACACACACACACACACTTTTCTCCCTTTGCGTCTCCTATGACGACTTCAACATCTGACGTAAACATATTACTGCGACAATTCTGAATTACATCACACACCCCTTTCTTTATCAAAATGATCATTTCATTTGTTTGTGTCCGTCCCTGGGAGTATTGTGTGTGTATGTTTTCATGCATGGCTGTTTTCACAGATCTATTTCCACGCACTTTGAAGTTTTCACCTAGCGCCACTTCTAGCATTCTTTTCACACGTCAAGGCGCTTTGGAGCTTTCACATGCCTACCAGATCTAGTGTGAACTTGTCCACTCTTGGATCCTGAAGCTGGGTTATTGTTGTTGACTTTAGTCTCAGTCTGAATAATCACAACATCATCAGCAGGAACTGATTCAGGAACAGAGTCCATCTGGTCATCTTGATTCTGGCTTTTTCTTCTTCTTCTTCCGAAATACTGGATAGGGTTCAATGAACATTAGTATCCAATGAATGGGTGACGGTTTAGAGCTGGTCCCTATTTAGCGGTTTTAATGGTGACCCATTGGCTCTAAGGGTTTAAAAACCTATGTTAAAACTATATGCAATGCTGCCTTGGTGGATTATGGCAGACCTAGGTCTCTAGAGCAGCCTAGGCCTTGCTTGAATCTCTCCAGTGAAGGAGAGTCAGTGAGGCTGGCAGGAAGGTTGTTCCACTCCCTAATTGTCTGTGGGAAAAAAACTGGCATGAAGAACGGGGTGTCTAGTGTGTTCCTGGTAAAGTCTCTTCGCATCCCCGGTTCTAGAATCTGAACTTCTGAAGAATTTAGATGGCTCTATTTCTACAAGGGTGTTCACAATGCGATAGAGCATGAGCAGGTGGTTGTTAGCTCTGCGTTGTTGTAGTGGTTCCCATTTCAAAGCGTCCAACATGCTTGTCACACATCCCGGGGTCCAGTCGGTGTAGTTGTTGTAGACAAAGCGAGCTGCTCTGCGTTGCACTTGCTCCAGCGCTTGCTATGTCTCCTTGGCCGGTCGGGTCCCAGACTGTGGATGCATACTCTAGGACCGGTCTGACCATTGTTTTGTAGGTGGCTGCTTGACTGTGGCTGTGCACTCTCTAAAGTTTCTCCTAAGGAAACCAACAGTTCTGTTTCCTTTGTTGACTGTGGTCTTGATGTGGGCTGACCAGGATAAATCATCACTGAAGTTGATGCCTAAGTACTTGCTATTTCATGTAGCTTCCAAAACTTGATCATGAAGTTTGTAGTTGGTTTCCAAAATTCCTTTTTTGTTTTATTTGGAGAAATGCAGATGACATTGCACTTGCTAGGATTAAAACTCATTTGCCATGTTGATTCCCATTGTTCAAGAGAGGAGAGACCTTGTTGAAGTAGGTTGCTGTCAGAAGTGTTAGATATTTTGCGAAAGTGGAGGCAGTCATCAGCAAAGAGTTTTGTGGAGCTGGAGTTGATACAGTCAGGAAGGTTGTTAATGAAAGTGAGAAAGAGAAGTGGCCCTAACACAGGACCTTGAGGGACTCCAGATACTACATCTACTTCTGATGACAAGATGCCCTCTAGTAGCACCTGTTGTTTGCGCTGGCTGAGAAAGGACGAGATCCACTTGAGGGTGTTGTTTCGTACTCCATAGTATGCCAGTTTCTCAAGGATGCGAGCGTGGGGCACTTTATCAAAGGCTTTAGAAAAGTCAAGGAGTGTCACGTCAACTTGTGATCTGCAGGATAGGTGCTGGGCTGGCTCATGGGTTGTTACAAGAAGCTGGGTCTCACACATGCAGTTTTTCCTGAATCCATGCTGAGTGTCTGAAAGAATCTTATAGTTGTCAAAGTGCTTCATAACAGAGCTATGGATGATATGCTCTAGTACCTTGCAGACAATTGAGGTTAGAGACACAGGTCTGTAATCTGCCACCAGGTGTCATTCTCCCTTCTTGAAAATTGGCACAACCCATGTGTATCTCCAATCAGGGGTACTTCGCTTGTGTTGAGGGAGAGTTGGAATAGTCAAGTTAGAAAAGGTGCTAGTTTATCAGCTGCCGTCTTTAGGATACAGGCCAGGATGGAGTCAGGCCCTGTGGCTTTGTCTGTTTTAAGGTTGCAGAGCAGTTTCTTTACATCTTCTTCTCCAACATGAATCTCATCCATCGCTGGGAAAGAGCTGTCTCCCTTGCTTGAGATGTGAAACATGTCTTCAGCGGTGAAAGCGGTTCGGAAATGTTCATTGAGGATTTCTGCTTTCTGTTTGTTGCTGCTATGGACGAAACCATCTTTATTTTTGAGAGGGGCGACACTAGCAGAGTCCTGTCCCTTACTTTTGACATATGACCAGAACCTTTTGTTTTTTGTTTTGAAGTCGTCACTCACGATATCTTCTAAGTAATGTCTGTGGGCCTCACGAATATGGAATTTCACTTCTTGTTGCAATTTCTTATACCGGTCCATATCTTTCTTTTTCTTGGTTCTTTTGGCCTTTCTGTGAGCATGTTGTTTCCTTCTAATGGTTCTTTTTATTGTAGCATTGATCCAAGGGTGGGAATGATGATTTGCAGACATTTTGGTTGGTACTCTCTTCTCTATTACTTCTTTTATATTTTCCTTCAAGGTGTCCCAAAGGCTGGATACAGTTGAGTTTTCAACAGGAAGAGAGTGACCAAATTCTGACAAGTCTTGTTTGATGCTTCTTGTTCTGGTTCAGCAACTGCGGGCAATGTCGTTGCCAGCTTCTTTGGGGTCGATTTTGGACTTGTATCACCTGAGAACATCTGATTCAGGTGTTACCAGTTTCTTCCCTGGATACCTGTAGGCGTCTGTATCTTAAATGACTTGGGACCAACAGGTTTGACAACAACCTCAGTCTCTGATGGATGTTTGACCCACACACGATCTCCTGAGGATAATGTTGACAGAGGCTTGGCCTTGTGACTTTGGTCAAAGTTTTCTTCATGTTCTCCTTTTGTTTTTCTTCAGCTTGTTTCATTTGAGGAAATCGTGGCCAGTCTGGAACTGGAAGATCTGAGATGACAGGAACTTTGGTTCTTAGTCTTCTTCCCATCAACATCTCTGCTGGACTGAGACCGTATTGCAGTGGAGTAGCTCAGTGATTCATCATAGCTACATATGGGTCATCTGCTTTCTGCAACAGGTTTTTAACAGTCTGAACTGCCCTTTCTGCTTCCCCATTGCTTTGTGGAAAATGAAGGCTGCTTTTCTCATGAACGAATCCAAAATCCCTGGCGAATTTTGAAAACACATGGGAGGAGAACTGGGGTCCGTTGTCTGACTTGACAATCTCTGGCACTCCATGTCTGGCAAATATGTTTTTGAGATGATCAATGACTGACTCCAAAGAAGTGGATAAATGAAGACATGCAACCTCAATGAATTTCGAAAAATGGTCAATGGCCAACAGATAAGATTTGCCACGCCAGTCAAACAAATCAACGCCAAGTTTTTGCCTTGGAAAATCCGGGACTGCAGAGGGAATGAGAGGCTCTGATCTGTTTTTCCTTTCCCTCTCACATGTCGCAATTTTCCACAAGACACTTGATTCTCTTGCTAAGTCCAGGCCACCACACCGAAGCTTTAGCAAGTGCTCTGCATTTCACAATGCCTTGATGGCCTCCATGAATGCAGTTTAAAATGTCCAACCTAGAGTCTTCAGGAATGACTATTCTGGAACGAAACACCGAAAGTCCATCATGCACAAAGAGATCCTCCCTCACTTTGAAAATACAATCTCAGTTCTCCCTGAAGAGTACCTCTTTCTGGCCACCCCTCTCTACAGTACTTTCCCACAGTACTGCAAACAGGATCACTAGCTTGCTTTACCTTCAGTTCAGCCAAACGTTGTGGTGTTGCTGGAAGAGCGTCTATGACTGAACAAAAGCTGCTGTTTTAGCTTCCATGTCCAGGTCACTTGCTTCAGAAGTCCCTACTGGAGCTCTGGACAGTGCGTCCACAGTAGTCAAGTTCTTCCCTGCAGTGTAGATCACCTGGTAGGAAAATCACATGAGGCGCATACGAAAGCGTTGTATTCTTGCAGACAATTCGTCCAGGCCTTTGTTTTGAGGAGTGCAAATAAAGGTCGGTGATCTAGTTCGATGATGAAAGAAGGTAGACCCAGCAGGAATTCTGCAAACTTTTCACATGCCCAAATGGATTCCAGGGCCTCTTTTTCCACTTGTGCATAACGCTGTTCAGTTGGCGTCATGGATCTGGATGCATAGAAAACTGGTCTCCATGTTCCCATCTTCTCCTGAAGAAGGACAGCTCCCAGACCATACGACGAAGCGTCAGCTGACACTTTCGTAGGCAACTCAGGACTGTAGTGAGCAAGTACAGGGGGAGACTTCAGCTGCTGTTTCAGCTGGGAGAAAGCCTTCTCCTGTACTTCAGTCCATGTCCACTGAATATCCTTTTTTCAACAGTTCACCTAGAGGTCTTGTGCGATCAGCCAAATCTGGTAAAAATTTTCTCACATAATTCACCATGCCCATGAAACGCCTCAGCTCCATTACATTGTTTGGATGGGGAAAATTCTGGATAGCTTCAGTTTTCGCTGGATCCATTTGTATCCATCAGCAGAGATAATGTGTTCCAAGAATTTGATTTTGTGCTGGTTGAAGGCTCATTTGTCGTTCAAGGTAACCTGCATTTTCCATTCTGTTCAAAACTTCCTCTAAGTGTTGATCATGTTCTTTCTGGGTAGGATCTGAGATGAGAACATCATCAATGTCACAGATCACTCCTGGAATGCCAGATAACAGATGTGACATAATTCTGTGAAAAATTTCTGGGCCAGAGGAAATTCTGAATGGTAGTCTTTTGAAACAGAAGCGTCCAAACTGAGTTATGAATGTAGTCAGTTCTTGAGAATCTGGGTCTAGTGGCACTTGATAAAACCCACTGTTGTAGTCCAGTTTTGAGAAGTAAGATGCTCCTAGCTGGGCTAACAGCTGATCCATGGAAGGGAGAGGAAAATTTTCACTCCGTACACTTTCATTTAGTTTTGTCAAGTCCACACACAGACGAACTGCATCATTCCTTTCCTTGGGCACAAACCACAATCAGAGCACACCACAATGTGTTGTGTTGTCACAGGCCGAATCACATCTAAGTCCTGCAAATGCTAAAGTTCTACTTCCACCTTCTTCTGTAGAGGGAGAGGGATACGTCGAGGAGCACAGACTGTAAAAGGCACTGCATTTTCTTTCAGCCTAATGGTACATCTCCTTCATTTTTCCCAGTCCCTGGAATAGCTTTGGATATGACTTTTGGAAATGTGCAGAGTCACTAACTGCGTTCACTCTTTTCACAAGATTGAGTGTTTCAATAGCTGGCCTACCAAGCAGAGATCTTCTAACTTGTCTACCACATAAATATCCTGCACTGAAGTTTCTCCCCCTTAACAGTCAGTTCAGTGCTGAACTTCCCAAGAACTTGAAGTTCAACTCGACCAGGACCAACAACTTTTTTGAATGGTTCATGAAGTGGATATTTATGTTTGGACACCAGAGCTTTAGAAACGACTGTCACGTCTGCTCCGGTGTCCATTCTGAAAAGAATGTTCTCCTTTTCTAATCCTGCTTGCACATGCCAGTCATCTGTCTGTCTGTCTGTGAAACAGCTCCAAGAAACACTTCTTCCTCTTGAAGTTGATTTACTGAACCTCCAGACTGCTTTGGTTTTCTTTTGACTGCCTTGAAACACATCGCAGCAGCACAATGTCTCTTTTTAGAGCACTTTCTGGAGACAGCTAGCTTAGCCAGACAAGAATCACTCTTTTCATGCCCTTTTCCATATCTTCCACACTTCTTTTCTGCATTTTGATTTTGTGTGTATGTGAAATTTTGTTTCTTTTGCTGCAAAACTGCAACCGTCGCCTGACCTGCCATCACTTTGGCTTGATGATGTGAAGACTCATGAGCTCTGCACACATCCAAACATGATTTCATTGTCAGCTGCTTATTTTCCAAGTTTCTGTCTTACTGCTTCATCTCGAACTCCCACCACTATGCGGTCTCTCAGCATGCGGTCTGTGATGTACGTACCTGGTTTGCGTTCATCTTGTGGCAAGTCCAGAACTGATAGTAGAAACAGACGATGCTTTGTATCCGTTGTCGTCTGACGTCACCCCTCGTCGAGTTTCTTGTCTCCGTTCCAGAAGAGCCTGATGTATGCATATGCTTGGCATATGCTAAGTCCAGAACTGGTAGCCGAAACAGACGATGCCTTGTATCCGTTGTCGTCTGACGTCACCCCTGTCGAGTTTCTTTTCTCTTCTCCAGAAGAGTCTGATGTATGCGCATGCGCATATGCTTGGCATATGCTACATCCTCCCCTTCCGAAAGCACATGGTCAAGTCCGTGTCGAACAAGCACATTGTCAAATCGGTATTGAACACCGAAGGTGGCTTAGTTATGATAGTGTGTGGAACTGGACAGGAACAGGCTGAAGCAGGTATCGGTAGAAGGTGAAAACTAAACGAGTAATGCGAAACTTGCAAACTAATAACGCAAATAAACCTGAAAAGTTAATAAAAATTTTGAAACGTAAACAGCTTTATAGGTCGAGACGTGCAAGTGGTTTGACTGCTCGACCGGATCGAGTTTGCAGGGGATTTGATGTTGGCAAAGGTGACTGTTCCAGCTGACGTTCGTTTTGTTCCACAGCTTGTTCAGTGGGTGGAGTGATGGCTGGTGCGTGTGCTTGAGGTTGAGAATCTCCAGGTTCTTTATCGTCAAATGGATGACTACTGGAGTGTACACTTGCTGCCTTTGTGGGATTCCTTAGGTGACGCCTATTTCGGCGATATTTCTTGCAGTTTGATAGGACAATGTATGATCTGGGCGAGTGTTTCTTGATAACAGTAGCAGGGAGCCACTCTTCACATCCTGGCAGAGGTGTCATCCTTACTGCATCGCCTTCCTGTAGTGGAGGAAGATCTTGCATGCTGGGCTTGTCATGATAGTATTTCTGCTTTCTTTTTTTTCTTGTTGGAAATGTTGGTTGATCTTGTCTCTGTTGAGAGTAAGTGGAGACAGAAGTTCATGAGATGCAGGAAAGGCGTTTCTAGGGCGGCTCATCAGAAGCTGGGCAGGAGAGAGGTTAATGCCATCCAGTGGTGTTATACGTTAGTCTAGTAAGGCCAGTTCTTTGTCTTTATTCTTCTGCCAGAGATTTAACAGTCCCTATGGCTCTTTCAGCTTCTCCATTTGAACTTTGGAAGTAAGGACTAGATGTCTTGTGTGTGATTCCATAAGTTTGGCAAAATTGGGAAAACTGTTGACTGACAACACTGGGGACCACAGTCACTCCAAAGAATTGTTGGGATTCTGTGTCAGCAGAACTGAGCTTTGAGTTGGTTGATAACTGAGCTGGTATTCAACATTTTCAGGTCATCAACTTCAATGAACTTGGAGTAGTAGTCAATGGTGAGAGTATTTTTTTTTTTCCTTTCAAAGTCAAATATGTCTGTTCCGACTGTGGCATAGGGAAGATCAGGTACGGAAGACGGCATGAGTGGTTCTGCAGGTGGCTTTTTTTTAAATGATGCACACTTGCAACAGTTTTTTATTTTGTCTCCAATGGCTGCACTCATTCCTGGCAAGAACATAACTTCTCGTGCACGCTGTTTACACTTGACTATGCCAAGGTGAGACTCATAAATGAGTCCTAGCATGTAGATTCGAAGACTGGGTGGTATGACAATCCGCAAGCTTTTGTAGATGATGTCATCTGAAATTGTGAGTTCTGCTCTGGAGTCCCAATAAGGTCGAAGAGATGTAGATACAGAGGACCTCTCTTCTGGCCATCCATGTAAAATCACGGACTGCAGTTGGCCGAGTTCTTCCTGAGTGGTTGACTGGAGTTCTTTATATTTCTCTGGTGTGACTGATAGAAATTCAAGAGTGTTGATGTTGTCAAATTGTGGTTCTTTTATTTATATTTCCGGGAGGTATGCACGAGACAGTGTATCAGACTCGTACATCAATGAGCCTTTCTTGTATGTCACTTGAAGATCATACCCCTGCAGACTGAGCAGCATCCTTTGTAGATGCATGGGTGCTGAAAGAAGGGGTTTTCTGAAGACCTGTTCTAGTGGTTTGCGGTCATTTAACACTTGCACTGTTTTTCCAAGGATCAGGCAGTGAAATTTCTTGCAAATGTGAACAATGGAGAGCATCTCTTTCTCAATTTGGGCATAGTTCTTTTCTGTGTCTCTAAAAGGGCTCTTGACGTATAAGCTACAGGTCGCCCATCTTGGGTTAACACTGCACCCAAGCCATTTTGGCTAGCGTCACATTCAGTCTGCATTGGTTTCTGGACATCGTAAAAAGCCAAAATTGGTGGTTTGCTGCAGGCATCTTTGAGTGAATGGAAGCCATTTTCATGAGTACTTTGCCAGTCAAAGATCACATCTTCTTTCAGTAGGTCTCGAAGAGGAGCACTCAGTTCATTCAGATTGGGGATGAACTTCCCTAAGTATGTGACAAAGCCAGGAAAACGTTTGACATCATCTTTGTTTTCTGGAGTGGACATGTTTTGTACTGCCGCTGTTTTTTTCTGGTCAGCTTTCAGACCATCTGCTGTAATGAGGTGGCCAACATAGGGGACGTTTCAGGACTGAGTTTCAAGTTGTACTTTGTTGCTCTCTCAACTACTTGTTTTAGGATTTGATTATGATGTTTTGTGTCATGACCTGCTATCAGGATGTCATCCATGGTGGCATATGCACCTTCAATTCCCTATAACATTTGGTCCATGATTTTCTGAAAGACCTCTGGAGCAGATTTTATTCCAATGGTAGACGAAGCCATCTGTATCTGCCTATGGGTGTGTTGAATGTTGTGAGGTATGATGATTTCTCATCCAATTTGATTTGAAGGAACCCGTTCTTTGCATCAAACTTTGAGAAGACTTTTGCATCAGGAATTTCAGAGACGATTTCTTCGACAGTTCGCACTGGTGATGTTCACGTTGAATTGCAGCATTGAGGTCTTTGGGATCGATACAGATCCTGATCTTGACATTTCGGTGTGAAACTGTCATAGAGCTGATCCATTCTGTAGGTCCTTCTACTTTTTTTTTAAATATGACCTTCTGATTCCATCTCTTGCAGTTTGTCAACTATTTTCTGTTTGAGAGCTGCTGGTTGATGATGTGCTGAATGAATGACTCTGGTGGAGCCAGGTTTGAGTCTGATGGAGTGCTCACCTAGCAGAGTACCTGTGGTTGTGGCTAGTTCTGGAAATTCTTTTAAAACTGGCATCTTTGACGTTTGTTGTGTCTCAACAGTATTAAGGCGAGCAGTCAATCCTAGTTTTTCAGTGATCAATCCAGAAAGCACATTTTCCTGCTTTATGTCAACCCACTTCGAATTGTGTTGTTATGGTTGTATCATTGCAATGAAGTGAGAGATCTGTGGTGCCTACAGGATGGATGTGATGGTTTGAGTATGTGTGCAAAACTCTACTTGACTTTAACAGTTTGTAGGTTTTTTTTTTTTTTTTTTTAATTTTTTTTTTTTTTTTTAAGTTGAAAGTCTTTCAGGGTCAAGGAATTACACCTGGCGCCTGCATCTATTTCAAACTTGATATCCATGCCGCCTATCTGAGCCGTCTGATTCCAATTATCCTCTTCATGTGTTGATGTTTTTTGTAATATGGATACTGAGAGCTTCAGGTTCAGAATCAGTCTCAGAGTTGTACTGGAGAGTATTGATCATGTCTCTTTGGCGACTTTGACAGACTTTGGCCCAGTGATTTAGTTTTCCGCAATATGTGCATGAGGACCCCATTGCAGGACATTTTGTGTGATTTCTATCTTTCCCACAATGGTAGCATCTGATTTTGGGGTGATCTGAACTTGTTTCTGGTGTGGTGGTTTTGTTTAAAGTTGAACTCTTGTTTTTGTTCGTGATCTCTTTTGTTCTGTCATTTGTCACGGTGTAGTTTTGGGGCGAGCACCTAAGAAAGCGTTTTGTCTGTTGCTCTTTGATGTCGTTTTACTCAAGGTGTTGACTGTGAAATCATCTTCATCTTTGGCAGTTTTCAATTGTCTTTGTGAATGTTCATGTTGTTGACCTATTTCAATGGCTTTTGCAAGTGTAAGTGCTTCTCCTCTATCAAGAAGCCTTCCTTGTATTTTGCAGGTCATACACGCCATCAATGATTGCATCAATGAGTATATCGTCAGCATCAGTATACTCACAGTCAAGCAGGAGAATACGGAGATCTTTGACGAAGTTGTCAAAAGACTCACTGCAGGCTTGTTTTCTTTGTTTTAATTTATGTCGGGCAATTCGCTTGTTTTTTTTCCGTGGGCGGACATATTCATCTAGCCGTCTGAGAACTTTATCAGCGTCATCTTGATCGCCTTTTTGCCAGGGAAGACTTTTGTAAACTTCTCTGCCGTGAGCGCCGATCCACGTACCGTGCCACCAGCTTTTTGTTTGGGGTCAAGACCTGCTAGTGGTCCCGCAAAAACGAATCTGACGTGAGTTTTGAATCTTGAGAATTCTTGGTATAGATCCGGAGCATCCCAGTCGATTGTGGGGTGATCAAAGTTCGCTTGAGCCATTCTGACACCTGCGCGTTAGTAGGAGCACAAAGAGAACGCTTGCGATAAAGCGAGTGATTGCGATAGCGCGAGCGCTTGTAAAGAAAGCGCTTGCTTGGCGTTGAGGTGCACAAAGAGAAAGATTGTACAACGCGCTCGCGACTGGTACAGCTAGGTCATTTGGCAGTATGGCGGATTCAAGTGAAGACGAACTTTTGTTGCTGGACAGTGTTCTGCCGAAAATTATCCTAGGAAAACGCAAAAGAGTGGGCGTTCATGAGATTAATCAAAGGAGGCGAATGGAAAGTGAATACCATAAATTGTTTCCTTTGCTTAAAAGGAGCCCTTTTGAAACACGGCTGATATCAACGAGTCGACATCCATGTTGGTCAGACTGTCACTGAGAGACTGAGAGAAAATGCGACACACACCGCACTCGCCAGACTCGAGACAACACGCGACGGGGCACCAGGAACACGCTTGCTCGCGAGAAAGAATTTAACTTTTGATTCTTGACGCTTTCCAAGCGTCGCTTCAAATCGCAGGCGCGATAAAGCGAGCGTGCTTTTTGTGCGGCACAAGCAAATTTGGAGCAACATTTCAAGCGCTTGTCCCAACGCGCTCGCTTTTATCGCGAGCAAGCGTTCTCTTTGTGCTCCCCTTTAAGCTTGTGGTAAGTCCAGAACTGGTAGTCGAAACAGACGATGCCTTGTATCCCTTGTTGTCTGACGTCACCCCTTGTCGCGTTTCTTGTCTCTTCTCCAGAAGAGTCTGATGTGCGCGCATGCCCATATGCTTGGCATATGCTACACGGTCCTCCCAAGTTCTGTCCAAAATTACAAGTTTTTGCTAACTTACGCAAGGCAGTGACATAAGCATCAAATGCTTTCACCCTCTTCTTGACATCTTTTATTAAACATAAAAGTTTCATAGATTTCATTGGTTTCTCCTAAACAAAAATCCTGGAACTTCGCCAATACGACATCAATGTCCCCTTTGTCCTCTCCTTCAGAGAAAGGAAGACCCTCGTATGCCTCAAAAGCGTCTTCGCCAGTGCATGCTAGCAAGACTGCACCCCCATACTGCTTAGATTCAGCACTGAGACGTGACGCAACTTTGTAATTGTCCCAGTCTTCTGAACTTTCTCCACGCAGATTCTAAATTCCGAGAATGCATGTCTAGCTAGTTCGGGACAGGTATATTAGCACGAAAAGCCTGACCTAACGGTGCCGCTTGGTTTTGATCTAGATCTTCTGCCATGTTTGTTTACATTCGTTATTTCTCTAACAACCATCAACTTTCGGAACCTGTGATCTACAAAATGTAAACCCCGTAATTAAGCAATTAAACAGTGTTGGTTCGTAATCCTTTCTTTCCTTTTCAAAAGAAAAAAAAAAAATATAAACACCATCAGAAGAAAAGTTGACAGAAGAATCCCACTTCTGACACCAAATTGTGTTTTAAGACAGTTACAATGTTCTTCAAGACAAAACACATAAAACTAGTTCTGAAGAGAAGTACACACATAACGACGACAATCCATGGCAGGTATCCAGTCAAGAACCCAACACCCCCCCCCCCCCCCCCCCCCCCCCCCCCCCCCCCCCCCCCCCCCCCCCCCTTTGCGTCCTCCTATGACGACTTTAACATCTGACGTAAACATACTACGACAATTCTAAATTACATCACAATTACATTGGCGACGAGTTATGGCAACTGCACTTCCTACCTCGAGAAATTCTCTGTTCATGCTGACGGGGTCGGCACAAGATGGAAAACATGGTTAGCGTGGTTCGAACTGATGCTGAAAGCGATGAACATTACAGACCATGGACGAAAGAAAGAGTTTACTGCATGCTTCACTCAGCTGGAGAAGAAGTGTACGACATCTACACAACATTTAATGACGACCAGATAGGCCAAGACAATGCAGATGGTTACAAAACGCTCACCAAATCGCTGTCAGATCATTTTGAGCCACCAAAAAAATGCTGACTTTGAAACTTTCAAGTTTCGTCAAGCAAAGCAAGAGCCGAGTGAAAACATCGACACGTTCTGTGCTCGTTTACGTATGTTAGCTGCCCATTGCGAGTTTCAAGATCCTGATAGAGAGATCAAAAGTCAGATTCTTCAAGGTTGTCTGACACATCGTCTCAGGAGACGTGGTCTTCGAGAGGATATGACTTTAATCAATTTATTGAAACTAGCACGATCCCTTGAACTTTCTGATCTTCAAGCAACAGAGATGGAAGCAAATCCCAGTGATGCAGCCGTGTGAATTTTGTTCGCAGAAAATGGAACCAGCCAAAAAGAAATCAAATTAAAAGTGGTGTACAACAAGGTCCGTGTCAACAAAACCAGAGGTCACATCAATCAAAGTTCAAACAGCAAACCTTGTGGATGGTGTGGTGTGTCATCAACATCCTCGAGACAACTGCCCCAGCCAGAGACAAACAATGCCGTTTGTGCTCAAAGCCAGGACATTTTGCAAAAGTGTGTCATTCCAGACCCAAGCAAGCAGCAAATGTGCGTGTTGTAAACATTCAAGAGAACATTGAACCAGAGTCTGCTTCAGAAGAAGAAGAATATGTGTTTGGTGTTAGTGCAGATTCATCATCTACACCCAAGGTGAACTTCAAGATATCGGGTGAGTCTGTTCCTTTTTTATCTTGATACCGATGCTTCTGTCAATGTCATTGATGAAACCACATTCAACAACTGTCAATATGCCATGATCTAAAGCCAACATCAACAAAGCTTTTTGCATATGGCTCACGCAACCCACTCACTGTGCTAGGACAGTTTCAGGCACATATTTCTTACAAAGATAACAGTGTATCCACACTGTCTGAGTCATTCAGTCTGGACTACATGCAAAAATTGGAAACTTGCTCTTTGCTGATACTGCCCAAACGTTACAGCTGATCAACTTTGCTTTCATGGCATCAACACCTTCGTCATGTACCATGCTGACAGACTGTGTGAGGAGTCACCCGAACTCTTCAACAGAATGGGCAAACTTAAAGATGTTAAGGTGAAACTATACGTTGATCCAGATGTTCAGCCCACTGTACAGCCTCACCGTCACATTCCTTCCCATGAGAAAGAAAGTTGAAGCAGAACTTGAATGACTTGAAAAACTAGACATCACTGAAAAAATTGATGGACCAACTCCATGGGTATCACCAATAGTAGTCGCTCCAAAACTCAATTTACTCAGTTCGCCAACTGTCTAGGCTTCAAACACAGCAGAATAACCCCTCTTTGGCCACAAGCAAATTGTCAAGTTGAACGCTTTATGTCATCCATTCAAGAAAACAATTCAAAACAGCACATGTTGAAAATAAAACATGGAAGCAAGAACTGTTCAAGTTTCTATGAAATCTCTGTGCGACACCTCATTCTACAACTGGAGTTAGTCCTGCAGGAGCACTCTTCAACAGGAAAATCAAAACAAATCTCCCTACTCTTGAAAATCATCAACTCTGATTCTTGATGTGAAAATCCACACCAAAGATGCTGAAAAGAAACAGAAGGTGAAAACAGCAGTAGATCTGGCACGTCATGCTACACAGTCTAACCTTCGGGTTGGAGACACTGTTTTGGCACGTCAACCCAGCCAGAACAAATTCACTCCCTACTATTTCCCATCTCCTCTGAAAGTGACTGCTCGCAAAGGAACAATGGTCACTGCCTGTTCCCGTAGCCACCAAATCACCCAAAATTCTTCCTTCTTCAAGGAGATCAGTTCATCCCTTAACAAATCCCTGACACTGCAGTTCCAGAAGAAAAACTGAGATGAGGAGGAAAACATCCCTGAAGCACCAAATCCTGTGACCATGACTGGTGATCAAACCTCTACCAATCCATCGTGAAGCAACCCTGCTCTACAACGGGCAGCCTAAGACGCTCTAGTCGACAGCGTCGCAAACCTCTGTATTTGGAACATTATGTTCCCATGTGACAATCACTTGACTGAAATGACAATCATTTGACTTGTTTGCATTCATACTTAATTATTTAAAAGCGATGGAAGTGAGCAGCAAGACTTTCTGCAAAGCTGTCTGAGTGGTGTCCATTTCCTAATTGACTCTCAGTCATTTTGATCACTACATGTATATTGTTCTGTGATTTTCTTAAAAATCGTTTCGAATTGTTTTGATCGAAGCCGCACCTTTTCTCACCTATGTCAAAAAACTAGATCAACTGACTCTAAATATTTGAAAATTATCTGCTTATTTCATCATAACTTACTCAAGACAAGATTAGTAGACTGACTTAAGATTTTGAAATTCAATTGCATATTTCAACATGTTATTTTGTACAAGAAACCCATTCTAAGGTGAGGAGGGATGTAGTGTCATACATGTTTAATATGCGTCTATTGAAACAGAAGTTACGCAGCGATTTGTTTAGGAAGTTGCGTCGTAGGTAACCGTTGTTGAAAAACAGATGCTGAGTAAAGGTTTGTCTGCTCTGCTACGATTTCTGGTTTTTAGTGATCATCATTATTACAGTCTCTTCAAGCAATGACCTTCCTTATAGTAATCATACCTAGGATTATTTTTACCTGCATGAAGATCTTTACTCTTCACATTATTAAATTTAATCTGCCAGGCATTTGTCAATGCAACAAGTTCATCAATACTCTTCTGTAATTCAATGGACTTAACAACTGTCTCTATGGGGGTGTAAACTTTTGTATCATAGCCAAGATATCGACCAGACTACTACTAACAACTAAATTTAGATTTAAATTTAAACATTTATAAAACATTTAAATCTTTATTGAGACGGTGATAAATGTGATATACACTATGCCTGATTTAACCATGGGACAGTTCACTATATAGTTGTAGCCGGGTGCTAACGGTGTATATTTCTTGGTCACCCGTCGTAACCGAGATATTTTGTTCATGAGTTATCTTCCCCTTACCTCCTTTGGTTGAATCTTTTTTTTTTTAATTGTGTAAATTCTTTTAATCATGAATACCTCAGAACCTACATAGTTGTGTATACGTCGCTGAAGTCACAAAAATTAATGTATTCTATTCATTACAATCGTGTTGGACTGAGAAGTCTATATTTTCCCTAAAACTGGTATTTCGACCAAATTACTCTGGCGCCATTTTGAAATTGTCTGACGAACAAACCGTAAATAATTCTTGATTTCACAAAAAGTATGAGAGAATCTGAAGAATCCATGAATGAGCATTGAAAGTAAAGCCCCATAAGCTCTCATTTCGTATATCGCATGCCTATGTTCTTTTTCTCTGTACAAGCTTGCGACTATACGAAATGACTGACGGCGCCGGTCCCTTGAGCGAGCCGCATTCTTTGTTCATTGTCGGAGTTTTGATCTAAATTGTTGTTTTATGAAATTCGGACTTCCCTATCGAAATATTTTTAGTAACTTCGTTTCTATGATAGAAGCAGCCGAAAATATATAAAAATTATCATCCGATGGACCATTCCAACGGAATAACACTCTTCGGGGAAAGACAACGAGATCCAGCAGTCCCTGGTCGACATCTCCTCCTCCTCCCTTCTTAGCCAAGTCCAGCATACCCCAACCCGTGGTAAGAACATACTCGACCTGGTCTTTACGTCCAACCCCCCCCTTGTTTAATCCTCTGTTAGCATCCCAGGTGTGTCCGACCACGACATCGTCTGTACTGACTTCAATACCAAGCCGCAAGTCACCCGCCAGAAAGCACGCAAGTGTCTTAAGTTCAAGCAGGCTGACTGGGAGCAGATGAAGAAGGATATGGTTGATGCAGCGCATACCGTAGAAGAGGAACACAGGGCGGGGAAGATGTGAACACCCTGCGGACTACGTTCAAGTCCTGCTTAACTGACTCCATAGAACGGAACGTCCCCTCCTTCATGCTGAAACGGTCTTCTTCCCTGCCATGGCTGACAGCGCCTCTTCAGAAGCTGCTGAAGCGTAAGAAGAGACTTTTCAAGCGTGCAAGAGCTTGCAAAGACTGGTCCCACTACAGGAAATTCCAGAAGTACTGCAGAGATGAACTACGGCGTGCAGAGTGGCAGTACATCAACAACACCATCAGGGAAGGACTTGACCAGAATAACAACAAACCATTCTGTCGCTACATCAAGTCCAGGAAGCAGGACTCTACAGGAGTTGCCCCACTGAAGGAGAAGGGACAGCTACACAGTGACAGCCAATCTAAAGCCGACATCTTACTGCGCCAATTCAAATCAGTCTTTACCAATACCACCACTACCACACTACCCAACTTAAATCTCTCCCCCCCCGCCCACGTACAGCCCATTACAGTCTCCGCCCTTGGCGTGGCCAAGCTGCTACGCGACCTCAAAGTTAATAAGGCCACCGGTCCAGACAACCTACCCAACATCGCCTTGAAGACCTTCGCTGACAGCATCGCCCCCCCTCCCCCCCCCCCCCCCCCCCACACTCATCTTCCAAGTCTCGCTCGACTCAGGACGCCTACCGTAGGATTGGCTTGCAGCAGCCACGTCACCTGCGCATTCAAGAAGAGCGACCGTCACTCCCACGGCAACTATAGACCCATTTCTCTTACTTCAGTTCCCTGTAAGATCCTGGAACACATAGTATGGCGCCACATCCTGAACCACCTAGACTCCCACCAAATTTTGACCTCTCTCAACCACGGCTTTCGAGCCGGCTATTCTACTGAAACCCAGCTCCTAACCACAACACAAGATCTCCTGTCTTCATACGACCATGGAAAGCAGGTAGACATGGCGATCTTGGACTTCTCCAAGGCCTTTGACACTGTTCCTCATGACCGACTACTCCATAAGCTGTCCAGTTACGGCATTACTGGCCCCATCCATTCCTGGCTGAAGTGCTTCCTCACGGAACACTCTATGCAAGTTGTGGTTGAGGACACCTCATCAGATTCTACGACAGTGGATTCTGGGGTCCCGCAGGGTACCGTGTTAGGCCCACTCTTTTTTTTTTTTTTTTGTGGCATCAGTTATCGGATCAATGGAGCACCTAAGGGTACTACTCTTTTTTTTTTTTTTCTTCCTACGGCCGAAATCCGCCCGCCTCTTCATTTTTTGGTGCTTCACATTGTGCTCTTCATCTGCCAAAAAAAACAGAAAGTGAAAAAAAAATCAAAACCAATTTCCACTACTATTCTTTTTTTTTTTTCTCTCTCTCTCCAACCAGTCTGTTACATACCATGCAATATCTGTATGTTATCTCAAATGGACATATTTTTGCTGATTTAAGTGTATTGGCGTTTGATACAAAGTGTCTGGGTTTGTTAATGTTCTAATGTGTGGTGTATTGGCACTTTCACTCTGATAATGTGCTGCTTATGTAAATAGAACAACATACATGAAAAGAAAAACCTGCATTAGTTTCTTTTCTTTCAGTTTTGCCAGAGACAGACAGACAGACAGACAGACAGACAGACAGAAGACAGACAGACAAAAGACGACGAAGAAATGCTAATAGACGCTTCGGGGCCCACTCTTGTTCCTTGCCACATCAATGACCTCCCGGAGGCAGTCAAATCCCAAGTACGTCTCTTTGCAGATGACTGCCTCATTTACAGGGAGATCAACGACTTCAGCGACCTCCTCACCCTCCAAGAGGACCTGAAGAGTCTGGAACAGTGGGCAGAGCGATGGGGCATGCGTTTCAACACCACGAAATGCATCATGAGCCTGGCGCAGAGCCCTGCAAGTTCCTTCTACTCCCTCGGAAACACAATTCTCAAACAAGTCTCTACCAACCCCTACTTGGGTCTTCAATTCTCTGCAGATCTGTCGTGGTCAAACCACATCAACTACATTACAAAGAAAGCCAACTGCACCCTCGTTTTTTTACGCTGAAACCTCAGCCACTGCCCCACAGCCTGCAAATGCAATGCCTTCCTCGCTTTAGTCAGACCCCTGTTGGAGTATGGAGCGATCATCTGGGACCCATACGAAAAACAGGAAATTGACAAGCTTGAACGTACACAGCGAGTGGCAGTACGCTTCATTGCCAGAGACTATAAGTCTGGAGCACCTGGCTTCGTAACGGGCCTCCTGAGGAAACATGACCTCCCTACCCTCCAGGAACAACGCGACAGCCTGCAGCTGACCTTTTACAGGGTGGTTGAGGGGCTGGTGCCAGCCATCCCTCCTGAGCAGTTCCTTGTGCCTCTACAACCTGGTCGACGCATCCGCCGTCCACTGAAAAGAACTGACTTTGTAGTCAAAAACCCCAGTGGAAAACTACATACGTAACAACAACAGGTGCTACACAGTTCCAAACTGCAGCACAGAACAGTATAGACAATCATTCTTTCCAAGAACTATTATTAAGTGGAACCAACTAGACAGTAGCACTGTATACTCAGGTAGTGCTGAGGCCTTCAGCAGGCAGTGGCCAAAGCCCAATGCCACTAACTCTTCTGCTGCGCACCCCCACCCATTGCGTCGATGCCAGATTCCTGGATGCAGCAACGTACACATACAGATACAGATACAGAACATTTTATCGAAGATCGTGTTAGACGCACATGGCGACGGCCATGTGACAATAAAGCAAGTTGTGCTTTCTATCGAATCTTAAACACAAAGTTTTCCTCTTGGATGGCATCTTGGATAATGAAATTTATATGTATAAAAAGAGCGAAATCCCAGCTATTCAGTCATTACAAAATTACTTCATGCTGTTTGGTATTTTTCATAGAAATAAAGGAAAATATGACGTAGGCTCGTTAAAAGTGGGTTCGTTCTCGGACTTTAATCACCAATAACTTTACACAGCTACAGAATTGTCAAATATGACTTACTGCATTTTATTTCTAGGGTTCTGAGGTTTTCATCGATGTCTAATATGTTTGGACACTTTGAACGTACGGCGAGCTAGACAACGCAGAAACCGCGGCAGATGGCACAAATTTTGTCAGTTGCTGTCTCGCGAGGCTCATTTTGCCTGCGGCGCTGCGTTGTTGGCTTTGCGGTCCGGTCAAGCTGTATATAAGTGAGGCGCGCAGTGTGAGTGCGATCGTCCACTGCGAGTGTGGCATAGCAGTGACATCAAGGGAGAGGTGGCAGCTCTCCTTTGAGGGACACTGAGGTGAGAGATCAGTGTCAGGCGGCGCAGACAACCTTACAGCCATGAGGGTGATGGCGGGTCTAGCCTGTGTCGCTGGGGGACTGCTCCTGGAGATGTGGGGCGATTGGCGAAGGAGCGCTGCCTTACTGCAACTACCGTGGCCCAGGATACCATGCTGTTTTATGGGGTGGCAGACATGGGGGCACTCCTTAGGGGGTCGGGCTGAAAAATTGCCCTCTCGGCCGCAGTCGGCGAGTGCCTGCCAAGTTTTAGGGACTCGTGCAGCGCTTCAGAGACTTTCGTCCTGCTCCCTACTAGAGGCGGCCTCATGCAGCACAGGACCATCACCACCTGAGCATGAGCATGAAGAAGGCAGCCCAGTGGTCCTGAAGACAGCCTGATGTTTGGGGGACAGCAGGAAACACACACCGACGCCCATAGTTGGTCGACCAACCACCTGAAACTGAACCAACGTTCAAGACCAATTCCACCAAACTGAACCAACATTCAAGAAGATGACGACCAGAATTGAGCCAATGTTCAAGAGGAACACAAGCTCTGGAAGACAAATGCGACGACCCCCATTGAAACCTACCCACTACTGCCAGACGACAGCAGTTGCCACAAATATGCAGACCTATGTCTGCAGGAAGCTTGTCCTAAAGGGCCACGGGCTGATAGGACGTTAATCTCACTCTCAGTGCAAATGCAAATGTGAGTGCAATCAGTGTTCCCTGGTGCGAGCGATCAGCGTGGGAGAGAAAATGAAAGAAGGAAAACTCCACGTCGTCTCTGTGTCTACTTGACTGGCTGCTGTCCCTTGGCTCCTGCATTCATCATCATCTGCCTGTCTTCACCTGCACACCCCTTACCCCTCCACACCATCACAACTGGCGCTGCGAGCAGGATTGAAGACAAGGGACCAAGAAGACGACACAGCCCAAGAAGACCAGACACCATGGTCAGCCAACTGCCCCTACCTCCGCACCCTCTGCATCAGCTTCCCAAATTCACAGGTAATGAGAGCAGCAGGGAAGTGGACGACTTCATCCGGGAGGCCAGGCTTGCCCTACACCCTGCAGCCCCTGGATGACAGGATAGCCACCCCTCTGGCTGATTGCCGCCCTAGATGGCCGAGCTCGCCAGGAGGTGATCAGGCTGCCAGTGACAGAGGTAGACTCCCCAGCCAAGATCTTGACCATCTTGGAGGAGAACTGGGGAGAGCAGCGTGATGTGGTCATCCTGGCCACAGCGTTCTTCAACAGGCAGCAGGGCCAGGACGAGACCATCTGGGAGTATGGGCTCCCATCTCCAGTACCTCGTCAACCAGGCTAGGGATGGAAGGTTGCCTGCCACCATACTCTGGGACGCCTTCACCCATGACATGCAACCAGCTGCACTGCACAAGGATTTTGGCATTTCATCCGGAACCATCCTACCACCACCTTTGAAGAGGCTAAGAAGGAAGCCCAAAGGTGGATGCAGGACTGCAGTGCTGACAGCGACATCCTCCACACATTTGGCACTGCTGCTGTCACTTCACTTCAAACGCAGCTAGAGGCACTCACGGCTACAGTCGCCGGCTTGCGGGAGGAATTGCAGCAGTCACCACCTGCACAGCCACCACTGCAGATCCGCAGCTGCGTGGCAAAGGCATAGTGCTCAAGACGACGGACCAGGCAGAGGCAACGGAAGTCTCCACCTGTGAAACTGGGGGCAAACCCCAGTCCTCTACCACTGTCAGCAGCCAGAATGCTGACAAGCGACATGGCCCAGCAGCACCCAGACCACCACAGGCTGCTGTGGCCTCCAGACAACAGGTCTGTCCCTGTCAGGCAACTGCAGTGCCTGACAGCAGAACGACACCCTGCCGTCATCTGAGCCACCTGACTGGAAAAGACCAAAGCGACAGAAGCTGGAACCACCATCAGACTCGACGGACTGGCAGATAATCCCACAGCCCAAGCCAAGAACTGCAGGCCACCATGTGGCCACTTCTGTTCCGCCTCCAGTACATAGTGTCAAACCGCCCACGCCAGCCCACGGCGAACTGCCTGTCTGGCGGTGAAACCTGTGAAAAGGTACGTTAGTGACTGCCTGGATGACCAGGAACTCTTTCATTTAACTGACTCAGTTGGATGTTACAAGAGACAGTAAATATATTCCAGGTTTGATTTATGGTTAAATACCTCCTTTTGGGAACAGGTGCTGTGGACTGTTTGTTAACTATAATTTGTTCAGATGTTGTCTATATTATTTTTGGCACAAGCTAGCACATGTTGATTGATTTTTTTCATGTTGCATAATGGTGTATGCCCTGTTCGTTTTGCCAACAGAAGTAGTAAAAGAGAACTAAGTCGTGACTTTTGCTAAGATTCTGTCCCAAAGTGCTAAAACCCATCCAAATTCATAAACTCCTGGGGACTTGACTCAAAAGGGTTTTGATAACAAATCCTTTTTATCCCCCTTTTCTCATTATGTCTGATTTTTATGGATTTTCGTTTAAATATCAAGTCCATTATTGTCACTTGGCACCCAGTGTTTTGATTTTGATCAACCTTCCCAAGTATATTTTGTATCTGACCTTCTTGGAGTGTTTGAAATAACAAATCCTTGATAGTACCTGACATCTTGGGATTTTGTTCAAATAACAAGTCCATTATTAAAGTAAGGAAAGAGAACGCAGCCTGTGTGGTACTATTCTTTTTTTTTTTTCTCATATGTTTGTATTTGGTCTTTGCTCACAGATAATGTGATTGTATGAAGCGATAGTAAATATTTGATCATGTGTTAGAGTCATACAAGATGATCAAGACACGTGTTGTTTGAAGGGTTTTTGGGGTTTTTTTCCATCGTTCTAGCTATTGTAGTAGTAGCAGGCTTCAGTAATCGTTTGGAGTAGGGCAGTGGGCCCTTATATAACAGGTTGGTGTGTGTGTGTGTGTGTGTGTGTGTGTGTGTGTAGTTTTATTTCATTGCTTTGTAAGATGGTCTTTATGTTGTACATTACGTTTTCATTTTCTTCATATCAAGGTGGTAGGCTTGTGTGTGAGAGTGAGATTGTAACTGGGACATGTACACTTTATTTGTGCATTGATAAGATGTTGATATTAATGATGGGTGTGAAAATTTGCTTATTATTACATTGGAAGGATGAGGCTGAGACAGCTTCTGTTAAACTTTGGGGATGTGCAACATCACTGTATTTCACAAAGCGTGTCTCTAGTGTTAGCAACACTTTTGCAGTATTTCTTACTTTTTTTCTTTTGTAGACCTTTTTTTTATTGCTATTATCTGTTTACTACTTTAACCTTTCTTGCAAAACACAAAATGGCACAGGATAGTTCATTTAAAATTTGTTCTTTGAACTGTAATGGTCTAAATAATAGTAAAAAAAAAAAAAAAGGAAAGATGTGTTTGATTTTTGTGAGAAAAAAAGCAGCTCATGTTTACTGTCTTCAAGAGACACACTTAAAGGAAGACTGAGAATTTTATCCGAGCCAGTTGGGGATATAATGTATGGCTGTGTGTGGTACAGGAACTAACAAAATGGTGTCGCTATTCTTTTTAATAATAACTTTGAGTACAAGATACATGATGTTATAAGAGACCAGCATGGGTGTTACATTGTTATGAATGTTCAATTCTTAAAAAAAGGTTTACTTCGGTGAACTTATACGGGCCTAGCAGTGATGATAGCCCCGAATTATTCGATAGTGTTTGTGAACTCACTGAGAACTTTGGCAACCAACATGTAATTATAACTGGAGACTGGAATTGTGCCCTTAATTTAAAAAAAGATGTTAGAAATTATACAAGTGTCACCAATCGGCCAAGAACCCGAGCAAAAATCAATGATATGATGACAAAATACAATCTATTCGATGTTTACAGAGAATTATACCCCGAAAAAAGGAAATATACATGGCGGAAATTTAACTCTTATAAACAAGCAAGACTTGACTACTTTATGATCACTGAAGAATTAATGATGGAAGTTAATGATGTTTGCATAGATCCTGGATATCGATCAGATCATTCTCTTGTCACATTGCTTTAAAAAAAATTCATTTCAAACACGATAGACCTTTTTGGAAATTCAACAATAGTTTATTAAGAGATAAGCAATATGTTTCGAAACTTAGAGAACTGATCAGCGATATCAAGAAACAGTATGCATTACCTGTATACAACTTAGATAATATGCATAAAATTAGTAATGAAAACCTCTCTTTTCAAATTGAAGATCAGCTCTTTTTTGAGACATTAATGCTTGAAATAAGAGGCAAAACAATCTCTTATAGTACTTATAAGAAAAAAAATGGATACTCAAAGAGAACATGACCTAGAAACAAAAAAAAAAAACATTGAACAGAATTTACAAGAAGAAACTATTCCTCATTTAAAAAACCTAAAAACAGAATTGCAAGAAATCAGGAATCACAGACTTGAAGGCATGGCAATGCGCTCGGGAGCCCACTGGCTAAGTCAAGGGGAAAAAGTGAATGAATATTTTTGCACTCTGGAAAATAGAAATTTTCTTGATAAATCTATCCCTTTTTTAGAAAAAGAGGATGGTTCAGTCATTTCTGAACAAAAGAGTATCCTCCTTGAGATAAAAAAAATTTTTGTGAACAATTATACAGCTTTAAAGATGTAACTGATATAAATATTTCTGAAGAGCTTCCAGATGCTCCAGTATTATCCGAGGAGGAGAGTTTCTCATTAGAGGCTTGATTACACTAGAAGAGGCAGCTACTGCTCTGAAACAGATGAAAAAATTTTAAGAGCCCTGGGCTTGATGGGTTTACCGTTGAATTTTTAAAGTTTTTCTTTGTAGATATTGGAACTTTCCTTGTACGTTCAATTAATGAAGGTTTTGCTAGAGGCCAGTTATCAACTACCCAGCGACAGGGAACCATAATATGTATCCCCAAGGAAGGGAAGACGAAAAGATTTGTGAAAAACTAGCACCCCATCTCTTTGTTGAACACCACATATAAGATAGCTTCTGCTTGTGTTGCCAATCGATCGAAAAGCGTTCTTCCAAACATTATACATGAGAGTCAAAGAGGTTTTTTGAAGGGCAGATTTATTGGAGAGAATATAAGGTTGATGTACGACATGTTATTGTACACTGATAAGGAAAATATTCCAGGTATGCTCTTTTTAGTTGACTTTGAGAAGACGTTTGATAGTGTCTCATGGTCATTCTTACGTAACTGTCTTAAATTTTTCAAGTTTGGACCTGACTTAATAACTTGGATAACTTGGATAAGAACATTTTATTCACAAATTTCTACCTGTATTTCTGTCAATGGCCAGTACTCCCCATGGTTTCTGATTGAGAGAGGGGTGAGACAGGGGACCCATTATCCCCTTATCTATACCTAACTTGTGCTGAGAGTCCTGTTATTAATGATTCGCTCTAATGAGCATATTAAAGGAATTTAAGTTGTTAACAAGGAAACATTACTGTCACAATTTGCTGACGATACTAGTTTATGTCTAGACGGTTCAGAAAGATCTTTTAATGAGGTAGTATCTGCCCTTACTAAATTTTCACAAATTTCAGGTTTAAATATCAATTTTGACAAGTCACAAGTAATATGGTTGGGGAGTAGAAAGAATTGTGGAATTAGATTTATGAGAGACAAAATTTTGTTTGGGATCCAGGTACTTTCAAAATTCTTGGTATCAAATTCTCCACTAACACAAATAGTATTGTACAGATTAATTTTGAAGATAAACTTTTTGAAATAAAAAGAGTCCTAGCTTTTCGGAAAAAAAAAGAAATATAACTCCTTTTGGAAAAATAACTTATTAAAACTTTGGCATTTTCTAAAATTGTTCATTTATAGATTAACCTACTATTCTTCGCAACTATTGCCAAAAACTTAATATTATCATAACTAACTAACAATATAAACTCTTAGACCAAAAAGCCTGGTTTTGCATTAAAAGAGACAACAAATATGTACAAAAAAAAACTTTAAATGAAAATAATGCCTCTCCCCACTGCTATTAATAAATGGAATAATCTTTTTGTAAATCTGAATTGGAAACAAATATTCCTTCAAAGTTGTAAAGTTTCTACTGACGTCCAGCTTAGATGGTTCCAATGTCGACTTCTGCATAGATTGCTGCCAACCCAGAAATACCTATTTCAATGAAAAATTGTTGATTCACCATTATGTAACTTTTGTGATCATGAACAACAGACGATTACACACATGCTTTTCGACTGTAATATTGTGCAGTGGTTTTGGAGAAATCTTCAAAACCTGCTAATGGATAAATGTCAGCACTGCGCTTATCTGTTTGTGTTTTTTTTAGAAAGAGTTAGTTCTCTGTTTGGAGTGAAACATAATGTGGAAACTGACAAAGTTCTTACGTTTATTCTGCTGTTGCTAAGTTTTATGTTTACAAATGTAAACTACAAAATAACCACACAGACCTACATGTTTTCCTAAAATCTTAAGCTACAGATTTAAATTGGAAAAATACTTAGCCTTTCTGAACTATGATTCAGATCAATTTGACAAAACCTGGTTTCCCTATTCCTCTGTCATTTCCTAGCTTTATTGTGACTTTTTTTTTTTTAAACAACTCTTATATATGTACACATGGTCCCAACTTTTGTTGTAATTACCTATCTTAACATTTTTTTTTTCTTTTTTCCCCCCTCTCTCTCAGCCTCTCGCGCCTGCCACCCCCTTGGATTTTCCCTCATTTCTGAAGCTACTCGTGTGTGTGTGTGTGTGTGTGTGTGTGTGTGTGTAAGTGTGTGTGTGTGTGTGTAAGTTTATGCATATATAATCTGCATATAATTCAATTCATGTATGTTTGTGTGTGTGTCTGCAACTTTTTTTTTTTTTTTTTTTTTTGGGGGGGGGGGGGGGGGGCATGTGTTTTGTTCTCTTATTGTGTCTGACTTCTGTGTTTTTGTACAATTATTATGATATATGTCTTTCTTTTGTGTGCATGTTTGTTTTGTTTTTTAAATCAAGAACCTCTTTGCAAATACTTTCCCAACATGATTATATAATTCCAACATATACATGGTGTCTGTTGAGTCAACTCATTCTCGCGATCATTCCTTCAAACACATAGACCATCAAGATAAATGTCATAGGATACTTTGATTTGAACTCTTTATTATAACAACCCTTATATCTGTACATACATGAATTGTTATTAATTTGTTTTAAGTAAGTACTTTGCCAAATTTATGTTTTGGATCTTCATGAATTTATCTTCCCAGTCATTTTGGGCGTCTGACTTTTTGAATTCTGTTTAAATAACATTCTTTCAAGTCATTTTGGTATCTGACATTTTGGAATTGTATTTAAATAATAAATCCACTATTGTCACTTGGTACCTACCCAGCTTTGGATTTTTAACGCATTCTTCCTAATGATATCTGATGTTTGACCTCTTGGAATTTTGTTATAAATAGCAAGTCCATTTTAGTCACTTATGTGCCTAAAATCCAGGTTTTGTTCATGAAAGGAATCCCTTGTAGTCATTTTGTATTTGACTTTTTGGAATTTTCGTTCAAAATACATGCCCATTCTAGCCAATATGCCATTTCCGTCAATGCGAATCTGCTGACTTCCAAAAACTTTGATTTAAAAGGAAGTCCCTGGTAGTTGGAATAATATGAATGCAAACAATGAGAGAGACGAGATGTTTTGACGTTTTGATGTTTTGATACATTGATGTTAGTGTTTTGTTTTGGGAGTAGCCATGCCTCTAAAGACTTCTTGATGGCTAAAGCTCCATTTTTTTCCCCTCGATTCATTTGTTATACCCCTACTTGATAACTCTGTCATTTTTATGTAATTTTTGTGTCAGCAAGGACGCTGGTTGTAACAGAGTAGGGGGGCATGTAGCCGGGTGCTAACTGTGTATATTTCTTGGTCACCCGTAGTAAATGAGATATTTTGTTCATGAGTTATCTTCCCCCTTACCTCCCTTAGTTGAATCTAATTTTTTTATTGTGTAAATTCTCTAAATCATGAATACCTCAGAACCTACATAGTTGTGTATACGTCGCTGAAGTCACAAAAATCAATATATTCTATTCATTACCAGTCGTATTGGACTGAGAAGCCCATATTTTCCCTAAACTGGTATTTCGACCAAACTAATCTTGGTGCTATTTGAATTGTTCAACGAACAAACCGTAATAATAATTCTTGATTTCACAAAAAGTATGAGAGAATCCAAAAGAATCCATCAGTGCACATTGAAAATAAAGTCCATAAGCTCTCATTTTGTAAATCGCAGGGCTATGATCTTTTCTGTACAAGCTTGCGACTATACGAAATGACTGACGGCACCAGTCTCTTGAGCGAGTCGCCTTCTTTGTTCATTGTTGGCGTTCTGATCTAAATTGTTGTTTTATGAAATTCGGACTTCCCTATCGAAATCTTTTTAATAACTTCGTTTCTATGCTAGAAGCAGCCGAAAAATATACAAAAATTATCATCCAATGGACCATTCTAACAGAATAACATTTTATCAAAGATCGTGTTTATCGAAGATCGTGACGATAAACAAGTTGTGTTTTCTATCAAATTTTAAACGCAAAGTTCTGTGCTTGGATGGCATCTTGAATAATAAAATTTTTATGTGTAAAAGAGTGAAATGTCAGCTTTTCAGTCATTACAAAATTATTTCACGCAGTTTGCTTTTTTTCATCGAAATAAAAGGAAAATATGACGTAAACTCATTAAAAGTGGCTTCATTCTCGGACTTTAATTGCCAATAACTTTACACAGCCACAGAATTGTCAAATATGACTTACTGCACTTTATTCCTTGGATTCTGAGGTTTTCGTCGATGTCTAATATGTCTGGATACTTTGAACGTACGGCGCTAGCTAGACAATGCAGAAACCGCAGCAGATAGCACAAATTTTGTCATTTGCTGTCTAGCGAGGCTCATTTTGCCTGCGGCGCTGCTTTGTCAGCTTTGCGGTCCAGTCAAGCTGTATATAAGTGAGGCGCGTGGCGTGAGTGACAGAGAGTGTTCCCCAGAGTGTGCGAGCAGTGTGGCCTAGAGTGGTCCCCGAGTGAACGATCGGCGCGAGAGAATGCCCAGTGCGCTCAGTGCGCTGAGTGCTGAGAGAGGGAGATAGAGAGCTCCCAGGGCTGTGTTCCTGGGTTGAGCTTATTATGGAAGGGCAATAAAAGGAGAAAAAACTCACGTCGTCTCTGTGTCTTCTTGACTGGCTGCTGTCCCTTGGTTCCTGCATTTACCACCATGTGCCTGTCTTCACCTGCACACCCCTTACCCCTCAGGGACACCATCACAACTGGCGCTGCGAGCAGGATTGAAGACAGAATGGACCAAGAAGACGACACACAGCCCAAGAAGACCAGACACCATGGCCAGCCAACTGCCCTTACCTCTGCACCTCCTGCATCAGCTCCCCAAATTCACGGGTAATGAGAGCAGCAGGGAAGTAGACGACTTCATCCAGGAGGCCAGGCTTTCCCTACACCTGCAGCCCCTGGATGACAGGACAGCCACCCTCTGGCTAATTGCCGCCCTAGATGGCCGGGCTCGCCAGGAGGTGATTAGGCTGCCAGTGAAAGAGGTAGACTCCCCCAGCCAAGATCTTGGCAATCTTGGAGGAAAACTGGGGAGAGCAGCGTGATGTGGTTACCCTGGCCACAGCGTTCAACAGGCAGCAGGGCCAGGACGAGACCATCTGGGAGTATGGCTCCCATCTCCAGTACCTCTGGCGGAAGGTCAACCAGGCTGGGGATGGGATGTTGCCTGCCACCATACTCCAGGACACCTTCACACATGCTTGCAACCAGCTGCACTGTGCAAGGATGTCTGGTATTTCATCCGGAACCATCCTACCACCACCTTTGAAGAGGCTAGGAAGGAAGCGCAAAGGTGGATGCAGGACTGCAGTGTTGACGGCGACATCCTCCACAAGGCTGGCACTGCGACTGTTGCCTCACTTCAAATGCAGCTAGAGGCACTCACGGCTACAGTCGCCAGCTTGCGGGAGGAACTGCAGAAGCCACCACCTGCACAGCCACCACTGCAGATCCGTAGCTGTGTGGCAGGAACACAGCACTCGGGAACGACGGCCCAGGCGGAGGCGACAGAGGTCTGGACGGTCTATGAAAACTGGGGACAAACTCCAGTGCTCTGCCACTGTCAGCAGCCAGAATGCTGACAAGCGACATGGCTCAGCAGTACCCAGGCCACCAGGAACCACCTTGGCCTCCAGACAACGGGTCTGGCCCTGTGAGTGTCAGGCAGCTCCACTGCCTGACAGTAGAACCAACACCCTGCCATCGTCGGTACCAGCTGACTGAGGAGACAGCAAAAGAAGCTGGAACCACCACCAGACTCCAAGACGGACCGGCAGACATTCCCGCAGCCTAAGCCAAGAACTGCAGGCCACCCTGTGGCTACCTGTGTTCCGCCTCTGGTACATAGTGGCAAACCGCCCACGCCAGCCCCATGGCGAACTGCCTGTCTGACAGTGAAACATGTGAAAAGGTCTATGTTGATTTCATGTTGAGTAATGATGTATGCCCCCATTTTTTGCCAACAGAAGTAGTACCTAAGTCGAGTGACTTTTGCTGAGATTCTCCCCAAAGTGCTAAAACTCGTCCAAATTCATAAACTCCTTGGAACTCGACTCAAAAGGGTTTTGATAACAAATCCTTTTTTTTCTTTTCTCATTTATGTCTGATTTATGGATTTTTGTTTAAAGAACAAGTCCATAATTGTCACATGGCACCCAGTGTTTTGGATCTTGACGAATCTTCACAAGTATATTTTGTATCTGACCTTCTTGGAGTGTTTGAAATAACAAATCCTTGATAAGTCATTTAGTACCTGACATCTTGGGATTTTGTTTAAATAACAAGTCCATTATTGTCACCCGGTACTCACCTAGTGTTTTGGATCTTCATGAATTTATCGTCCCAGTCATTTTGGGCATCTGACCTTTTGAATTCTGTTTAAATAACAAATTCTTTCAAGTCAGTTTGGTATCCGACATTTTGGAATTTTATTTAAATAATAAGTCCACTATTGTCACTTGGTATCTACCCAGTGCTGGGGTTTTTAACGCATTCTTCCTAATGATATCTGATGTCTGACCTCTTGGAATTTTGTTGTGTTATAGGGTGCGTACAAGTGTAAATTTACACCGGCTGTGCGTATGGCCACAAAACCGGAAGTCGTGGTCCATG
This sequence comes from Conus betulinus, assembly GCA_016801955.1. Classification (NCBI taxonomy): domain Eukaryota; kingdom Metazoa; phylum Mollusca; class Gastropoda; order Neogastropoda; family Conidae; genus Conus; species Conus betulinus. The sequence goes on along the minus strand of JADBJO010000760.1, from coordinate 123,978 downwards.
CCTGAATAAAAAAGCTTTGTCGAATGGAAACCGGGCATTTTGAAGCCTGGCGTAGACATGACGACATCAGAAAGGCCACACACAGTGCCTTAAATGGCTTGCTCCCCTGCTGTGCGTGCTGTAGTAAAGTGAATAAACACCGATCAGACTCTCTAGTCCCTGATTGTTCCCTTGAGTGAATGAGCCACAACCACCACCATTCGACCACCGACTACACGTGGCGTCGCCGACAGGATCAGAACAAGAGGGACCCTACAACTACACACAGCAGGATGGACGAACAACAGCTTAACCCCAGATGGTGGGCACCCCCAAAGCTGCCTCGCTACTCGGGAGACCCTGCCGATGGACCAGCAGAGGAGTTCATCGAGAAAGCGCAACACGTCCTCAAGGCCTACACCATGCCAGACAACATGGCGGTGGAATTCATCATCCGCACCCTCCATGGGAAAGCACGCTGTGAAATCCTGAGCATGCCAGACACAGAAAAGGACAAATCTGACAAGGTGCTGAACATCATCAAGAAAGTGTTTGGGGACAGGTAGGCCCCTGACAAACCTGATGTCTATATTCCATAGGAAGCAACAACACCCTGGACAAACTGTTCTTGAATTCTCCCAAGGACTGCGAACGCTAGCGGCACACAAATAAATTCTAAAAGAGCAGACAGTGTGCCAGGCGAGATGCTGAGGGACAGATTTATCGAGGGGCTGACATCAACACCTCTGAAACGGGAGCTGAGGTGACAAGTGAGAGGGGGATGCTACCACCACCTTTTCGACCGCCAGAGAAGAGGCGCTGAGGTGGAGCAGAGAAAGAGATGACCCTTCAGAAAATCCCACCCAGTACCAGCACTTCATCCCTCCTAAACCCCAATCAGAAACTGGAAGAGCTGAAGAAAGAAATAGCTGCCCTGAAAGATACAGTAATGACGATGCAGGTGACCATCACAGGGATGACGACGCCGAGACCCGGAGACCCGCAGGCGACCCAACCCAACTCCCAAGTGTTTCTACTGCGGCAAGCTGGGCCACATCGTGAGAGCCTGCCGCCAGAAGAAACAAGATGAACAGCTGCAGAATAAAGGGGGGGGGGGGGGGGGGGGGGGGGGGAAAACTAGCCGCCTCTACTGTGTCCAGCCAAGCAGTGGGGGCAGACAACAAGGCTGCATATCCTGACCTGACTGGCCGATGCCCAAAAGCACAAGTCACCATTCAAGGTAAGACAGTTGAAGCCTTAATAGATACAGGGAGTGAAGTTAGTACCATTACAGAGTCATGGTATCAGGAAAACCTGGGAAAGTTACCACTCCAAAAGACAAACTGGTTAACTGTAAAAGCAGCAAATGGGCTAGATGTTTCATATGTCGGGTTAGTCAGAGGAAATATGTCAGTTTTGGGGAAAGACTGTTGTGCTACCTTTCTGATTGTAAAGGATCCAACTGACCCATCCACTCAGGTTTGCAAACGGCAAACGCCAGTAGTGATAGGGATGAATGTCCTTGAACAGATCGTTTCACCTCTTCCTGGTGACAAGTCTTCGTGCGATAACTTACCCGCTTTCTTACAACCGGTTGTCCGCGAAATGCGTTTGCAGAACACATCCGCCCGAGGGATTGCGAGAGTTGTCGGAAGAACAAGGGTACCTGCAAATAGTGTCATCGCCGTCAAAGTTCATACGATCCAACAATCATGTTCGAGACTGATAGCAGAACCCTGTAGCCAGCCTCTTCCAGCCGGACTCTATGTCGTTCCAACACTTGTCAGCGCCGATCACTCCGCAAGATATATATTAGAGTAGTAAACCTTTCCAATGAAGATGTCACTCTTGCGCCAAGGACCCCGATAGCAGTCCTACATGCTGTCGAGTCCGTAGAGTCTGGAAAAACAGTACAGGTTGAAGTCACTTCAGAGGTCATGTTCATCCAAGAAAGTCAGCTGCTGAGGTAGTCCAGAAGGAGAGAAAAGATCTTAGCTCTTGCTTAGAAGGGTTCACTGGAAGCGTGGAACAGAAGGAACAGGTTTTAGAACTTCTGACTCGGTACCAACATGTGATCAGCACCGAAGATTCCGACTTAGGATATACAAGTCTGGAAAGACACAAGATTCGCACGACTGATGATGTTCCAGTCACTCAAGCATACCGTTCAATCCCACCACGCGAGATTTCCAAGAAGTTCGAGACCACATCCAGGAACTGATTGGAAAAGGTGTTGTGAAAGAGAGCCACAGTCCGTACGCTGCACCCATAGTGGTAGTAAGAAAGAAGGATGGCAAGATACGTCTCTGCGTAGACTACCGGAAGCTCAACAACAAAAACTATTAAGGATGCATATCCACTGCCCAGGATCCAAGAAAGCTTTGACGCTCTTGTCGGAGCCCAGTTCTTTTCGACACTTGACTTGGCTAGTGGCTATCACCAGATTGCCATGATCCCGAGGATCAAGAGAGAGACTGCTTTCACAACACCATTTGGACTGTTTGAGTACACCAGGATGCCTTTCGGATTGTCGGGTGCCCCTGCTACTTTCCAGCGTCTGATGAACTCTGTCATGTCTGACTTCCTTTTCAACTTCCTTCTGGTCTACCTGGATGATTTAATGGTTTTCTCAAAGACCTTTGGAGAGCATCTCTCTCACCTAGAAGAGGTTCTGAAGAAAATTGGAGACACTGGTTTAAGATCAAGCTTGAAAAGTGTCAGTTGTTGCAAGAGAAAGTGAACTATCTGGGACATACCATCTCTGCCCAAGGAGTCGGCTGTCAGGAAGAGAAAACAGAAGCTGTGCAGAAGTGGCTTTCCCCCAACCACGGTGAGGGAGCTCCAATCATTCTTGGGTTTCATGGCATACTACAGGCGGTATGTCAAGAACTATGCCCGCATCGCAGGACCATTACACACTTTAGTGAATGAGCACTCTGGAGGAAGAAAGGGAAAGAGCTCTTCCATCAAGGAAAAGTGGAACCAGGAGCATGAAGATGCATTTGTCCAGCTGAAGCAAGCCCTGATAAGTCCAGAAAGTTCTCGCTTTCGCCGACTTCTCCCAGCCCTTTCTCCTTGAAACTGATGCGAGTCATGAGGGTTTGGGAGCTATACTGAGCCAGAAGCAGCCAGACGGGAAGACACGAGTGATAGCCTATGCAAGCCGCCGTCTACGGCCGACAGAGCGAAACGAGGCAAACTACAGTAGCTTTAAACTGGAGATGTTGGCACTGAAATGGGCGGTCACAGAAAAGTTCAGAGGCTATCTCCTCGGTGGTCAGTTCACAGTACTTACCGACAACAACCCACTGGCACACTTCAAGTCTTCTAAGTTGGGAGCACTAGAGCAGAGGTGGGCAGCCCAGCTTGCCATGTTTGACTTCAAAGTGCAGTATCGACCTGGCAGAGAGAATAGGGCAGATGCTTTGTCAAGACTGCCATCGAGCACCATCCCTCAGCCAAAGTGGATCCCTTGTACCTCCTGAATTAGCTACATGCCAGGAGGTATGGACACGGAACATCCAAGTCACAAAAGAAGAGCCAGCAGAGACACCGAAGGGAACCCGATTACTGCCAGCATTAGGGACAGAGAAGATCAAGAGGCTCCAGAGTGAAGACCAGGTACTGGGCCCAGTATTGGCACATTGGCCTGACAAACCAAGCGGAAAGATCGATCACCAGATGAATGTGCTGTTAAGGCAACGTCACAGGCTACAGATCGTGGACGGCATTCTGTATCGACAAGTAAATGATCCTGACTGGGGGGAACTTCAACAGCTTGTCCTTCCATCATCTCTGCGGCCAGATGTTCTTTTAGAACTTCATGATGAGATGGGTCACCAGGGCGTTGATCGTACCAACAATCTGATCTGACAGCGTGTGTATTGGCCCAGGAATGTCGAAAGATATCCAACAGTATGTGGAGCAGTGTCCTCGTTGTGTGATGGGTAAGAAACCAGCAGTCAGACCACCCATGGGCCACATCCAAGCCAGCCGCCCACTACAAATCCTGGCGATAGATTTCACAAAGTTGGAAATGGCCAGCGATGGGAGAGAAAATGTCCTGGTGATGACAGACGTCTTCACAAAGTTCACAGTGGCGGTGCCAACACGAACTCAGGAAGCGAAGACGGTGGCTCAGGTCCTGGCCACAGAGTGGTTCATCAGATACGGCATTCCAGAGAGGATACATAGTGATCAGGGTAGGGACTTTGAGTCTCTGCTCATCAGGGCTCTCTGCGACATGTATGGGATCAGGAAGACACGCACAACACCCTATCATCCACAGGGAAACGGACAGTGCGAGAGGTTCAACAGGACCCTCCATGATCTTTTACGACCCTCCCGCCTGAACAGAAGAAAAAAAGATGGCCCATGTATCTGCAAGGGGTTGTACAGGCTTACAACAACACACAGCCCATTTGACCACAGGGTTTTCACCACATTTTCTTCTGTTTGGCCAAGAACCTTGTCTGCCCATAGACACCTTGCTGGGCCGGCAAACAAAGATCGCTGCAAATGCCCAAGACTGGGTCCGCCAGCATCAAACACGGCTCCTAGAAGCACACAGGCGAGCACAAGACAGACTTGAGAAAACAGCAGAAGGAGTGGTTGAGCTGAAGAGCAAGGATATGTCGCTTACAACTGGGGACCTCGTTTACATCAAGAGCCGAGGGGTTGGAGGAGAAAGATCCAGGACAGATGGCTCCCTGACCTCTATGTAGTAACCACTCAGCCGTTCAAAGGCACTCCAGTCTATGTTGTTCGCCCCTACAAAGGTGGCAAGGAGATAACCCTGAACCGGCAGACATCCTCCCTGCAAAGACCCCACTCCAGTTTCCTGCAGAGAGACGAGAGGATACACAACCTCTTCAGTACAGGTACCGGTGCCCAGAGTGACGAAGACAGCGATGACGAGTGGATCTTGATCCCAGGAATCGCACAACCCCAACCATTCCACAACCTGCTTCCAGTGCTGTGGCGGGTGGATCAGATGTCCCTGGAGAGGCACAGCTACCGATTCGCAGAAGTGGCAGGATTGCAGCCAAAGGACCATCTGCGAATAAGTCACATCAGTACCCGGCAGCAGAGTGGGTTGTACCATGACAGTTTTGGTGAGAATGTGTCTGACTATATCAAGGGGCACAACATTTCGAGAAAGAACAAAAAAAATTTCAGTTAAGGGAAGCAAGTGAAGGTTACTTTAGTTAGATAGGCCCACATGGACTTGTTCAAGGTAGTAGTTCTGCTATCATCTCATACAAAGAGATATCAATTATCTGTTCACCCATAACAAATCCCGTCAATGCTCTCCATACTATACTGACTGTACTTTGGGAGAGGAGGCTAACTGTTAGTCTACTCCCCAGTGTAAATTCTCTATCATTCATTGTTAATGTTAACCCGTTTGGGTCGGAAACTAATTTCACATTAGCAAAAGAATATATTTGGAAGCAATGGGGACATTGCGTTCAAAAGCAAGGGTGTGTGTTATAGGGTGCGTACAAGAGTAAAGTTACACCGGCCATGCGTATAGCCACAAAACCGGAAGTCGTGGTCCGTGCCTGAACAAAAAAGCCTTGTCGAACGGAAACCGGGCATTTTGAAGCCTGGCATAGACACGACGACATCAGAGAGGCCACACACAGTGCCTTAAATGGTTAGTAAGTTGTATGGAATTGTAGACTTTGAAAAGTTTTTTTTCTTTGATCGATCTTCGAACACTTTACCCTGAATGTTTTGTACAAGTTGCAGTTTTGTGGGTGCAAACCTTTCAAGCTTCTAAGTTTCGGAATTGCCACATGCTAGCCTTGCTACCCAAACTCTTTGTTTCAAGCCTTCAGTTCTGAACTGCCATGTGCTAGCCTTGCTGCTCACTCTTTGTTTTTTCTCATCATTACCATCTCTGCATTGGAAGGGAGATGTAAAATATCCAGCCATCTAAAGGATTGGGTGGACTAATGTACTTGCGAATTTATTGTTGAAAGACTTAAGTAACATTTGACAAAGGTATGGGACCGGGCAGAACTTTCGTCAGCAGATTTTGCAACATTGTTGTACATGGTTGACGTCAAAATTTTTCTAGGCCGGGAGAAATGTCTAAAGTGGATTCTTCACTAAAGAGTGAACTAATTTTTTCTCTGTGTTCCAGTCAACCTTGAACATTGAGTTTTCTTCCTTTTTTGTTCTTTCATTCTTGTGTATTTTGTGTGCTGGAATAATGATTAGGGTGATACTTCAGCATAATCACTAAGTCACACTGTAGCTAGTTAAGCAAGAATTCTTATCCACAAGATCTTTTGAAGGTAGCTTTTGTCCCAAATTTAATATTCTAAATGGTTAATCGCAAAAGTATACAGCTTCAGATTTAACTGATACATGGCTCAGTATGGTAATAACTGTGGTAAATAATTGAATTCATTTTGTTAGTAGTGTTAATAATTTTTGCTTGGGAAATTGATCTAATCCTGGCTGGGAAGAGACCTAATTTTGTAAATTTTCTTTGGAAAATTTCAATTTGGGGATTGTTGCAACTAATGCAAGGCGTTCCACGATTAAATGATCATGAGAAAATCAAGCAAATTTTATCAGCCCCACACTGAGAACCAGGTTGTAAAGTCATGGGGAAAAGTGGTAGAGCATTGAAATTGGCTTCAACTGTCTTAGGCAGAATGGTGACTGAAGCCATGACATTATGGCAAAATTGGAATTTTCTTGTATGTTTGCTTGGTCTACTCACTGAGTATTTCTGATCCAGGCTTTTAAGGGAAAAGGACTTTCCCTCTTTCTTTCTCTCTCTCTTTCTCTCTCTATGTTGATGTATGAGTTTAAAGTTTTGTGTTACGTGTGTTGAGTTGTGCACTGAATCTCTCTCTCTCTCTGTGTGATGTATGAGTTGTGTACTGACACTACTACTGCCCACTTGGGTTTGGTAATTTCATTTTGTTTTTTTTACCCTTGGTATGATAAATGACTATGTAGATTATAAATTCGTAAAGAAAGAAAATGAATTGGATAGGTATGCGCAAGCCCAGTATCCATTGTAAAATGTAGGTAATTTGATTTTGACAACTATTGTCTCTACATTTACTGTTTGCTAAGAAGCTGTTTTCCTTTGCATGTGTCTGTACAGGCTTGCTCCCCTGCTGTGTGTATTGTAGTAAATAAACACTGATCAGACTCTAGTCTCTGATTGTTCCCTTGAGTGAATGAGCCACAACCACCACCACTCGACCACTGACTACAATTGAAAAAGAAAAACTAGAATCCAAGGAGGAAAAAATTCTGTAGTTATCATCATCATTGGAAATCTGGAAGAAGAAGAAGAAAGAAGAAGAAGAAGAAGGAAAAGAAGAAGAGGAAGAATAGAAGAAGAAAGAGGAGGAGGAGGAGGAGAAGGAAGAGGAGGAGGAGAAGATGATGAAAAAGAAGAAGATGATGATGATAATGATGATGATAATGATGACGACGATGACAATGACGACGACAACGATGACAACAACAACGATGACTATGATGATTTGACAAAGACGACAACGATAACGACGACGACGATGACGATGGTGATGATATTGATGATGTTGCTAACAACAACAATGTTAAATGCCTGACTGACCTGACAGGGGGGCAGGATGGCATTGATGACGTGATAGGCCACCATGCCAGGCCCATCATCATGAGGCTTCATGAAGAACAGGAGGTTGGTCATCCCCAGCAAGGGAAGCAACACTACGGTAGCTTTGATGGTCTTTCTGCAGCAAGGAACAAGACCCTCATCATCATCATCATCATCATCAGGCAGGGGCAGATCAGTCAGTTAGTAAAGAATGTGCGGAGGGTGCAAGGGGGTGTACTGGAAGTTCCAAGGCTAAAGCAAGGGCAAAAAGCATCTGACATTGCTGGGGGGGGGGGGGGGGGGGGGGGGGGTGGGGGGGTGATGAGATGGATGAGTGGTAGTGGTAGGTGGTCCTCTAAGGGAAGGACTTGAAATAATTTCTCTATGAGAATTATACTAACATTTCACCTCCATCCTCTCTCTTACTAGTGGTGGAAGGAGCACCTCTCTGGTATTAGTCATTGAAAGAAATCTATATTTTATTCTGAGTACTTTTAAAATGCTTGATAGTGGCTCTGAGATAAGTTTCCTTAGGCCTGTACTCTTAAAAGTACTTGTTGCTCCAAGAGACAGAATTGAGGAGAGAAGTTCAAACATTCAACATTGATTGAGCGATGGAGAACTGACACTAGTTAGTGCAATTTCACACGTCAACTTTACTTGCTTATAAATAGATGAGTATATACATGTCTGTTCTATAGGCTTAATCTTAGTTCTCATTGAACCACAACAATGAAGTGCCCTTCCTCACTCCTACTTTACTTGCTTACCCTCCATGCATCCGCTTAAGTTGGTATACAGTGGGCATGTCAATGTTACTCTGAATATATATTCTTATATATATCCACTTCACTTGTGTACACCCAGTACAGTAGCCAAAGTGGTAATCATAGACATGTTTTTACTGTTTCATCATAAAGGGAGGGTAAGGGTCTGATGGATTTGAATCCAAGGGGATTAACAACCTTATCTTATATTGGAGAGAATAGTTGATCTCTCTCTTGTGTGGCTGGTGACTGATCCTGTAGAACTGGTGCTGTAGTGCTGGGCTGTGGAGTGCCTTCACCCTGTCTGGCCCAGAGAGTTGTAGCATAGCCCCGGTTTAAAGTGTAGCTATGGTGTCTGGCATAACCCCCGTTTCTGGCATAGCCACTGAGTATGGTTTAGCCACAGTTTGTAGCATAACCATGGTCCCAGTTTTTTTTTTGCTGGGATGAATCAGTGATTTAGACTTGGGATCAAGTAGTAGAAGGAGGTTACCAGGCCTTCTCTCTGGTCATCCCTTCGTCTTTAACTGGTTTGATCTACAAGCCATCTTGAGGGGTCAGTGAAGTTGCAATCCAATGTGTCAGCTATATGTATTCTAAACTGCCAAATCAGGTTCTCTGATTTGGCTGACAGAGTGTTGATCAAACACTGAGAGTGAGAAGGGGAGGGATCTCTTCTTCCCATTGGAAACCATTTGAAGTTGGTGCCGAGTTCTATGGCTGGTAAATCTTTGTGCACATATAGAGCGAATGGAAATGAGTGAGGTGCTTGTCCGACTCAATGTCATCATCCCCCACCTGCCTGCAACTGTCTGCGCAAGGGCAGGTGAAGATTAAAGAGTAGGGAAGGGGGTGGAGGTTGAAAGAGAGGGGCAGCAAGGGGAAGAAAGGTTTGCCAGTTACTCTTTGTGGGAAGTGAGGCTGCATGTGGCTCAGATGGTG
>JADBJO010000760.1:94675-104675 GCA_016801955.1 Conus betulinus | reverse complement strand
ATGTAATTTCGAGTCTAAATGTTTTCAAAAAACAATACTTCTCATATCTGATGCTACGCTTCCTAAACAGTGTGACTAATGACAACATCATATAAACTTTCTTTATACGTTTTCAAAATTATTATATGGATTCAAGTACAATGATGTTTAAATGTATTTGAATGTTCATTTGTGTTCCTTCGTTACCCCTTCTCTATATCTTCTGATGATATACTGTTCACCTGTCCATCTTTCATTGACGTCCTTCATTTCTCTCTTCTTCTTGCCTTTTGTATTTCAGGCTAACATTCTTTTCACTATTTAGATTGTTTTCGTGGATTTTGTTTTTCAAGTCACATATTGTCATCATTATTTTTTTTTTTTGTTTTTTTTTTTTTTTTGCTTCATCGAGGGCAAGATGTAAAAAAGCCTGTATTGTGCTTATTCTTTTATCCCTCATTAAAAAAGATTCGTACACCCAGTCCACACCCAGTCACCACTCACTGTGTGTGTGTGTGTGTGTGTGTGTGTGTGTGTGTGTGTGTGTGTGTGTGTGTGTGTGTGTGTGTGTGTGTATGTGTGTGTGTGTGAGTGAGAGAGAGAGAGAGTATGTGTGACACATTGCTATAATTGCTATAATCTTTTTTTAGTCTTCTTGTTTTTTTTTCTTCTTGTTCTTGTTTTTTCTTCTTCTTGTTCTTGGTTTTTCTTCTTCTTCTTCTTCTTCTTCTTCTTCTTCTTCTTCTTCTTCTGTTCTCCTTGCCCTCGTACTTGTCCTTCTCCTGCCCCTGGTCTTCTTCCTGCTTGTTGTTGTTGTTATTGTTGCTGTGTTGTTGTTGTTCTTCTTCTTCTTCTTCTTCTTTCTTCTTCTTCTTCTTCTTCTTCTCTTCTTCTTCTTCTCCTTCTTCTCCTCCTCCTCCTCCTCCTCCTCTCCTCCTCCTCTTTCTTTCTCTTCTTTGTCTTCTTCCTCTTCTCCTTCTTCCTTCTAATATTCTGTTATCACCATTACGCTTATCACCATTGTTCTGCTTTGCCGTTGTGCTCTGTTGTTCATCCCATACTCTGAATTCATCATATCATTTCTGGATCGTTTTCCAGCGCCTGTGTGTGGGCAGCCTCTACCTTGCGTGCCAAGTGGTCGTGATGGCCTCCATATGCCGGACACTTGTTACTAGGGAGGAGATTTGGGAGGATGGGAGTGAAAAAGAAATCGGGTGGTGATTGGGAAGTGGGGGACAGCTGCGGGAATGGGGATGTTAAAGAGAGAGAGAGAGAGAGAGAGAGAGAGAGAGAGAGAGAGAGGGAAGGATGACGATTCTGGGGACGGATGGTACCGATCCTGTGGGTCTGTAAGACAAACACATAACACTTCCATACAGGAATGTTTGGCACAGGCAAGCATCTCGTCGTGACACCCCTTCGTGTCCAAGACCATGTTTTTTGGTTTTTTTTTTTTTTTTTTTTTTTTTTTTTGGGGGGGGGGGTATACAGTAAAGGGTGGAATTGTCGGGTGTGTGGATTGACGAAGTCGTGCAGAAAGGATGTTAAAAGGAATGAACTGCTGGCTGCATCCGATTCCTCTTGTCACAACACCAGTGCGTTCGTTTCTACACACACACACACACACACACACACACACACACATGTATGTATGTATAATGAATAGGTGTATATATATATATATATATATATATATATATATATATATATATATATATATATATATATATATATATATTAAAAATAGGATGGTAAAAGGAAGTTTTAAAATCAACAGGTCTGTTTCGAGCGCTCGCTCTCCTCAGGATGGTTTTGGGTCGCCTACTGCCGGTGTTATATGACCCGATGTCGCTGTTTGCACGTGCGGATTGGCTGCACGTGTTGTTCGGTTTTTCAGGTTGTTTACAGTTCAGGGTGCGTTTGCTGACAACGATTTCCATTTGTGCCTGCAGTTGTTTACTATTTTACTTTAGTATTTAGGGTTGCTAAGTATGGTTTGCATAGTACTAACCATTTTTCTGTAGAACATAGGCTGCATCTTTTTTAAATGTTATTGTATGGTGATGCCCTTTTTATGATTTTCCAGGATATGTTATAGTTTGTTTTTTTGTCTTTAAAGTCTCCAAATATATTTTGCTCAGTTCTGTTTGGTTTTTGTATTTTTCGTTGTTGAATGACTGTTTATGGTTTGCGTATCTGGTTTTGAAGTGATTTTCAGTGATCTCTATGTATGTTTTTTTTTCATTTTCTGATGTCACAGTGGCTTGGTATACAATGTGGTTATAGAGGCATGTGTTTGCATGTGTTGGGACACTGCTCTTTTTTTAGTACAATTGCAGGATTTCCTTTCTTCACCCTTCTTTGCTGTATTGCTTTTCATTTTTTTGTTAGATGAATCAATTATATTTTTAAGGTTAAGCATGCATGAATATGATAGTTGATGGTGTTCTTGTTGAATATTTTGGACAATTTGTGTTCTTTTGGGAAGGATGCTGTCAAAATTTTGAAAAATTCTTTCCCTACGTTTGTTTTTACTCGTCCATCATATGGAGGGTTGTACCATGTGATTTTCCTTTTCCTGTTTTTTTTTTTTTTTTTTTTTTGTTCATGTTGTTATCTGGGTTGTATTGTAGTTTGTAGCTGTAACCACTTTTTTTGCAATGCCTCTTGGTATTCTGCTGCTGTGTTGTTGAATACTCTTTCATTATGTGACAGATTGGATAATCTCTTGTTTATGCCATTGGGTATGGTTTTTAGTATAGATGGTGGGTGGTTGCTATTGATGTTTACATAAATGGGTGTGTCATTAGGTTTCTTGTATGGTTTATATATGTGGTTGTTGAGGTCAAGTGTTATGTCTAAGTAGTTCACTACCTTTTGTGTTTGCTTCAATGGTGATTTTTAAGTTATGGTTTTGGAAAATTTTGCATAGTTCTTTTTTTCTTGTTTTCGATGGTTCTTGGATTGTTGTTCAGCGCGGCGAGGCCGTCGTCTCTGTACAGTCCGACTTGCTTTCCGAATTGTTTTTGGATGTTGGATAGCATAAACAGTCCGACCAGTTCGCATGTTTCGGCACCGTCGTACGATCCCATGGTCACATCAAATGCTGAGTTTTTATTTGTTTTCTTGATCCATGGTTCATTTCTGCTGTAGAGTAAAGTTTTCTTGGTGTGAAGAATGATTTCCATTTCTGACCCTGTTATGTCTGTATGTTTATTAGCAAAATTTCAGAGCTTTAGTGAGTAGCTCTTCATCTATGGATGGGTAGAAGTCTACTATGTCGAATGTGATGAATACTGTGTTCTTCTGTTTGTTAAGATTTTTGAACCATTGGATAACTTCATATGTGTTCTTCCAAATTTGTGGAAATCGTTGTCAGCAAACGCACCCTGAACTGTAAAACAACCTGAAAACCGAAAAACATGTGCAGCCAATCCGCACGTGCAAACAGCGACATCGGGCCATATAACACCGGCAGTAGGCGACCCAAAACCATCCTGAGGAGAGCGAGCGCTCGAAACAGACCTGTTGATTTTAAAACTTCCTTTTACCATCCTATTTTTAATAGATGTTGCTCCCCAAGGCGTTGAGCACTTTAAGAATTTTATTAGGGCATTTAGTGGTACTTTTGATATATATATATATATATATATATATATATATATATATATATATATATATATATATATATTCAGTTATATAAACAAAGCTTGATTTTATGTCTTAGATTGAATTAGACTGAAGAAATAGGAGGACATATCTATCTGTCTCTCTCTCTCTCTCTCTCTCTCTCTCTCTCTCTCTCTCTATATATATATATATATATATATTATATGGTGTGTGTGTATGTGTGCGTGCAAGCGTGCTTGCGTGTGTGTGTGTGTGTGTGTGTGTGTGTGTGTGTGTGTGTGTGTGTGTGTGTGTGTGTGTGTGTGTGTGTGTGTGTGTGTGTGTGTGTGTGTGTGTGTGTGTGTGTGTGTGTGTGTGTGTGCGCGCGCGCGCGCGCGCGCATCTGTGCCCTTCTGCTCATTTTTTTACAGGGAAACCTCATCTGTTTTAAGAAAATTTACTCTCCTGGGTAAAAAAAAAAACAACAACAACGCAACAACAATCACAAAAGAGAACCAAAAGGAAAAAAAAACGTAGTTTTTAAACAAACATAGTTTACTCATCAAAAATGTTATATGTATTCAATTTATTAATGTCCTTTTGTTTTCGATTTCCTTATTTGAAGAATTAGTCTGCTAAACCTTAGTCTGTTAAACCTCGCCCGTGTGGATTGACGAAGTCGTGCAGAAAGGATGTTAAAAGGAATGAACTGCTGGCTGCAGCCGATTCCTCTTCTCACAACACCAGTGTGTTCGCTTGGTCTGTTGTTAAACCTCGCTCACTGTATTGCTTTCTGTGTACTCTAGACAACGGTCAAAGAAGAACGAATTCTACATCTGGATGGGTGTCGAAGGAATACTCTATGTATTTGTCTTGTGCTCACGCCACCCTGACCCCAACCCCACACACTTGCCCTCCATGACCCAACCACCTACCTCTCCAAATTCTCATAACCTTGTTCGTCTCTGGTAGTATTCCTGGCGCCTTACACCAATCCCAAGCCCCGTTTCCATACAGAAAAGCGGTCAATGAGAGTTGCAGGCCAGTGCTGTATGCAGATTACGAAAACCCATCAATGGAACCAAGGGAAGCTGTGTGGGAAATTGCATCATTCTATATGACAGGTGCTATATCTTTCCACGTAAATCCTCTGCAACCTGACGCAATTGCACTCATGGAACCACATCGATTTTCTTCATTCCATCTTGCTCGAGTTCCACTTACCGAGCCAACCTGCAGCCTACATGTAATTCTCTGACGGCTATGCCGGACAGACATGCATTCTCCAGACAGGACCGCACAGAAAATAGTTCTGAAATGATTGGTCCCTGTCGGGGGGCGGTAACTCTTGTTTAAAAAATGATGAAGGGATCTTTCGATCTCCGATTGGATTTGGGATTCATCCTTCGATCCGAATCCTACTACGGGTCTGCAGCAACAAGTTTCGGTAAAATCAGTTTAGTGGAATTGTGAGTAGTCTTGCCTACAGAAAGGCAGGCAACAGATAGACAGACCGACAGACATTCAAAAGAACGAGCACATACATATATACGAATGGAAATATGTCACACAGACAGACAGACACACAGGCAGACAGACAGACAGACAGTCAGACAGACAGACAAACCCGCCTCTCCCACAAACAGAAATATATACATATGAAAAGATAGCATCTTTGGAGAAAGCAATCACTAACACACACTGGCATTTTGGTCAAAAGGCATTTGTTGCCATTTTCGTGTACTAGGTGGAGCAGCTCCACCACACCTGAAACATAAATATTTCATTGTGTTAAATCTGAATGCTGACTGTTCAAAATCTTTATCACATTCCAGGGCTAAATTTTGGTGTATAATCCATATTTCCTCTAGGGGATTTTGTAGCTGACATTATACTTTTTGCTGGTGAAAAGCGTACACCAGATCTTGAGATTACAAGCTTTTGCAGACAAGGAAAAACAAAATGCAATCATTAATAGTGAAATTAAAGAATAAAAAGAAACTCAGCGAGTGTAGGGAGCGGACATTTTACATTCCTGCTGTACGTGTTTACCTTGCTGCACCTAAAAACATTATCACCAACGGCTTGTCCTTAAAAAAAAGAAAAAAAAAAAGAAAATTCGAGGCTAAGCTTTGGCAAGCTATTGTCTTTTCTTTAAAACAAAACCTTAACGAACGGTCCCAAATCTGATGAAAGATTCGCTTTCACCACTTTGTGCCAGTTTGCTCCACTTTGTCCTTTTCCCTATTTTTCTTTTTCTTTTTTTTTTTTTTTCTTCCTTTTTTTCGTTTTCGTTTGTTGCTTGGCATCTAGGGTAGATCCGTCTACAACACATTCTTGCTTTACTTATATCTGATTGAGGATCACAGAAAAAAAAAAAAAGCTTGTCGGTCACAAACGCATGTATCATCTGTTTCTTCTGGAATTCCACGAATTCTGGTAGTTTAAAAAATACGTATCTGTATTTCTATAGAGTGTTTTTTTTTTTCTGTCTACATCGTTTTTTTGTATCTCCGTGTGAGTGGCAAGATAGTGATTTCTTCAGGCGAAAGAATGCGCGGATGAACTGTGAGCCTAACATTTGTGAAGCCAAACAAGATAGAAAGTGTATGCTGTCATTTTTTTTTTTTTTTCAACGTGACATGTTCTAAAGAAAGTTATGTTATCTGTTCAATATGCTAAAATGCGAAAAATAATGTTCTCGCGTTGTTTTCATGATCATTTTGGTATTAGGCAAAATAAAACTCTTGCTTCACCTGTCCCTTT
Organism: Conus betulinus; assembly: GCA_016801955.1. Classification (NCBI taxonomy): domain Eukaryota; kingdom Metazoa; phylum Mollusca; class Gastropoda; order Neogastropoda; family Conidae; genus Conus; species Conus betulinus. The sequence continues at coordinate 98,321 of JADBJO010000760.1, read as the reverse complement.
AAATGGCTCAGGTCAAATATCATCACAATCATCATTCCTTTTACATATCTATATCTCTTAACATATTATCGCTAAGAACGAAATAAGGCTGCCTAAATGGAAAGACAAGAAAGTAATACATTTTGAGTCTCACGCTTGTTAACAAGGCAAAAAATATAAATGAAAACACAAAAAAAAAGCGGAAACGAACGCTTATTCAAAAGAAACTACAAAACAGATCCGTGAACTTCCGACAAATACGTCAATGTCTTCTTCAGACAGAACAAACATCAGTGTTGTCTGCAAATCAGAGATTATGGTAGTTATGGTTCATCCTCCAGTGCTGTTACAAGTACATCCGCCATGATGCCTTCCCAGGAATATGTTGAATACTGATGGAGGCAAAAGAGTCCTGACGACTTCCAACTGCAACATGGGACCATTCTTCAATAGCACCCTGAATGAGTATCGTACTGTTGGCTTTGAAGTGAAGTTGCTCGATGGTGGTGATAAGCATCTGTCCGATGTCAGATCTTTTCACTGTGACGGCATATGGCGCCCTCTGCCAAACCTTTTTCAACGCTATTTTGAAGTCTATGAATACGTGGTGGAACTCATTCTAGACAGACAGACCGACAGACCCCCCCCCCCCCCCTTCAGAGAGAGAGAGGGGGGGGGGGAAGGCAGACACACAATGAGCGAGCGAGAGAGAGAGAGAGAGAGAGAGAGAGAGAGAGAGAGAGACAGACAGACAGACAGACAGACAGACAGAGTGAGAGAAAGACAGACAGGCAGACAGAGAGAGAGAGGATATATACAGAGAGAGAGAGAGACAGAGAGAGACAGAGAGAAAGAGAGAGAGAGAGAGAGAGAGAGAGAGAGAGAGAGAGAGAGAGAGAGAGAGAGAGAGAGAGAGAGAAGGGATGAGGGGATGAAGGTGTCTAAACTAATACGGATGTCTCCGTGCAGACAAAACAAGACAGCGCGCTAAGTGGAATGTCAGGATTCAACCAGTATTAAAGTCTGCATTTCTGTTCAGATTCTGAAAATCAGTAAACGGAAACAGCCAGACACATGGAAATCCTGTGAATGCCTCAGCAAAAGAGAAATTTTTATCTAATTATTTCCTTGTCACTCTGCCTGTCTGCTTGTGTCTATCTGTCTAGACGTCTGTCTGTCTGTCTCTGTTTTACAGACAGACAGACAGACAGACAGAAAGACACGCACGCACGCAAGCACACATTTATTAGCAGGAGGTTTGTTTAATGATAAGTACAATTTCAAATAGGGATCGTTGTCATAAAGGCAAACTAAAAAACCGAAAGCGGATAATTTCAACACATACGATGAACAAAACAAGCGATATTCTCAAGAAACATAAAGGGTTCTGCAGATGCAATAAATATCTTACAGATAAATCAATCACCTGTATACAAGCAACAGACATCGTAAAGATCAACAAATTCCGCGATTAGCCATCATAATCTTAGATCAAGTATGTTGTCTCTCATTGAAGAGATACACCCAGATGAAGAAAAAAGCCGAGAAATCTTCAAAGATAGACGAAAACAAACCACACACACACACACACACACACACACACACACACACACACACACACACACACACACACACCTGTCTAGTGGAGGGATGATGGTGGTCTCTTCTATTTATGGTGGAAACCGAACACACAGATCATGTAAAGACCATGCCACAGAACAGCAGTGACACCATGTAGGTACAAATAACGGCGGAGGATAACAACGAAACCAATACAAATGTATATTTTTTATGTTATATACCTCCTAAACGTTTATCATATGGAAGATGCTATTGACAGAGACCATAAGAACATCTTAAAATGATAAAGATCATACAGTTTAACACGGAGATTCTAATCCTAGAATAAGGATGGTAATGACCTTGTCCAATCCGATTCTGAAAGCTTATATCATACGCTACCATCTTCATGTTTCTTCGATCGCATTGGTATAGAGATTTTAAGGACAGCATCATTCAAAATGCAGGACGTAGATTGATCGATATGTGATACGAAAATGATTTGTTGAAATTAAATAATAAACAGCTGGAGATTTAGATGGAAAGAATGCCTACCGTACTAAATATGGCAGCAGTATTACAAACGATTCCATATAACTGAAAATAAATGATAAAGTGACAACTGAAGTGATGACTGAAAATACGGTACAAATGACAGTTGGAAATTTCCATCAACGAATAATCTGACCACTTTCCTTTAAATACTGATGCTTGTGTACCACAATTAGCGACTGAAAAGGAAAGTATTGAGTCTAATTCGAAAACGCCCAGTGCAACAGCACACACATAGGAAACGTTCATAATGGACAAGTATACAATAGAATGAAGGGTCTGCTGTAAGTCTAAAGCAAACATTAAGAACTACAAACTGGGGAAAACTCATGACGGCAACAGAATTACACCTAGAAATATGAGTGCATCTGGACCAGCAGGAAACATCAATCTTGTCGCAACAAAATTCATGACTTTTAATTACAGGCATCTAAACTGACCTTATCCTACAGAACAATTAGGCATAGACAGACGCTAACTGCCAATATATCTAGTCATTTCGTAATCATGGTTCAAGCATGAAATATGATTAGTCTGAACGTCTCACTTGTATACCACTTTGGTGGTGTGCTCTTGTGGCAATTAAAATCTAAATCTGAGTTTCACACACACACACACACACACACACACACACACACACACACACACACACACACACACACAACACACGCGCGCGCGCGTACGCACACACACACACACACACACACACACACACACGTAAGCGAGTGCGCACTCACTCTCTCTCTCTTTTCTCTCTCTCTCTCTCTCTCTCTCTTTCTCTCTCTCTCTCTCTCTCTCTCTCTTTCTCTCTCTCTCTCTCTCTCTCTCTCTCTCTCTCTCTCTCTCTCTCTCTCTCTCTCTCTTTTCGATGGCGGAAAGTTAAGTCAGTTTCGATCAATTTGTTTCCTTCATTACATTTTGAAAGTTTTGATCAAATCGCGTTCTTCATTAATAGGTTATATAGGTCTTCATGCCAACATGCAGAGAGAGGAGAGAGAAAGAGGGAGGGAGAGAGAGAGAGAGAGGAAGAGAGCGAGAGAGAGAGAGAGAGAGACAGACAGACAGACAGACAGACAGACACAGAGGCAGACACACAGATACACAGACAAACAGACATAGAGAGAGACAGACAGACAGACACACAGACATGGTCACAGAGAGACAGATAGAGAGGGGATAGATGGAGCGTAGGTACTTCAAAGATATTCAGTAATCTACATTTTTTTGTTAAATAAGATAATAATAACGTAAAACGCTTTAGCAAAATGAACAAGAGGTCCTGATGAGGCCGTCATTGTTTGTTTTTGATGGACATCTATTGACAGGTCATATGGGCGGGATTTGGCAAATGTTATCTTCTAGAAAATTCGATTGATTCTCGTGAATCGCATTATGATTTTTCAGATAAGAATATGTTATTTAGTACAAGACATGTCTGTCAATATTGATATCGGCCTACAATTTCTGGAATTGGCAGGATCGCCATTTGTTAAGAAAGATATACCTTTCCAATCTTTAAAGTCTATGAGAAAAAGGCTTTTATGAATACAGAAAC
>JADBJO010000760.1:74675-87175 GCA_016801955.1 Conus betulinus | reverse complement strand
ATGTTTTGGCGTCATTTTCCCGAAAAAATGATAAACTCAGAAGTTTACGAGGACATCAAGCAAAGCAAGCAACTAAAGCTCTGCAGACCTTGAGAGAGTCATGAAGACTAGGTAAGAACGAAAACGAGATGACTCATCTGTACGGTGTACTAATCAAACCAATACAAATACCCAGGGCTTAAATACTGTTGTACCACACTTTCACCCTTTTTTCCCAGCATATGCATTTCTCTATGAAAAACAAAATGAAACAAAAACTGTAACAATCTAATGTGCCTACCAGAATCACAGCTATACATACATACAACACAACTTTTACATAAAAAGAGTATTTCAACCATACATAAAAATGTATAGGATTTCGAATAAAGACGCAAACTCGCGAGATTGAATTCTGTGCTAGCAACCTGTCAATGTGAAAACTTCAATACACAAATACTAAGAGACACGACAGAAAAAATGCTCAGCGTATAGCGTGTCCGAAGATATCACACACACACACACACACACACACACACACACACACACACACACACACACACACTCAACCCCCCCCCCCCCCCCCCCCCCCACACACACACAAATACACGCACGCATGCACGTACACATACTCTCTCTCTCTCTCTCTCTCTCTCTCTCTCTCTCTCTCTCTGTCACGGAAGTGTGCACTTTATTTCACCCTTTTCAAAACTAGATGGTGAAAAGTTTTGCAAGTTTTGATCAATTCGGTTCTTTTATAACATTTTAGAAGTTTTGATCAATTTGTGTTCATCAATAATGAATATTAATGTCTTCAGACCAACAAGCAGAGAGAGAGAGAGAGAGAGAGAGAGAGAGAGAGAGAGAGAGAGAGAGAGAGAGAGAGAGAGAGAGAGAGAGAGAGAGAGACAGAGACAGAGACAGAGAGAGAGAGACAGAGGGACGGAGAGACAACACGCAAGGGTAAATAGAGGAAGGGAATGATAATATTAAGAAACTCAGTAACCTATATATTTTTGTTAAAATGGAAAAGAAACCTGAAACCTGATTGATTCACATGAATCGGATCGCCATGTTGAAGGAAAAAATATATATACTGGTCAACACAAGTTAAGGGCCGGAAGAACAATCCTCTCTCAAGAGCAAACAACAAAAGAAAACACATCCATCTGATATGATAATTTAATTTGACATTTCATCTTCCGACTCAACTAAAAAAAAAACCACATCAACACAACACATTTCATCACCTTGACAGACATCAGAATAACCCCACCCCCCCTTTCGAAAAGTTGCAAGATATGTCAATTGAGTTTGTTCATGTTCAGTAGCTGGTGTGACCACCATTTGCTGACAGACATTCCGTCAGCCGTCGCCGCATGGAGCGTGGACGTGGTTCTGCAGCATCTGATGAGGGATTGCGAGCCACTCCTGCTGCAGGAACTGCAACAGCTGAGCAACATCAACAGGCGCAGGATGGGTTGTCCATGACTTGGCGTCCGAGGATGTCCCAGAGGTTTTCGATGGGTGCCAAGTCCGGGGATCGGGCTGGCCAGTCCATACGGACAACCTGCTGACGCTGCAGGAGGTCCCTGACCACCAGAGCGCGATGAGGAGTGGCGCTGTCGTCTTGAAGAATGGAGCCTGGTCCCATGGCCTGGAGGGTGGGGATGATGATAGGCCTCACATCTGATCTCTGTACCTGTTTCCGGTGAGATTACCTCTATAAGGTGCAGAGGGGTTCTGCCGTGAAGATGGAAGTCACCCCACACCATCACGGACCCGCCTCCGTAGCGATCGTGCTCCTGAACGCAGGCGTCCACAAACCGCTCTCCCACCCGTCGCCACACGCGCCTGCAGGCATCACAGGTGGACTACAGAGTAGAGTAAAGCGTGACTCGTCCGTGAAGAGCACCCTGCCCCACTGCTGTCTGTTCCATCGCTGATGGCGGCGGCAGAACGCCATACGAGCCTGGCGATGACGTTGTGTGAGAGGCAGGTTACTTCTTCTCAACGTCCTGGCAGAGATGAATCTGTCTCGAAGCGCCGACAGCTGGAGATACCGATCGTGTCGCCGAGTCGTTGCTCTTGGGCGTCCAGAGCGGGGGCGTTCTTCAGCACTTCCAGTGGCTTGAAAGCGTTGGTTGAGGCGCTGGAGTGGCTCACTCCCAGTCGTCTGGCCACTTCCCGACCGGAAAACGCCGTCCTGGAGTCATCCCAGTGCCTGCCCGCGATCGAGTGTTGACAGTCGTTGACTTGGTGGCATGCTTATTGAGAGCCCAGGTTGTCGCCCTTAAAAACACATTTGCTTTGAACTTTTGCTGAGCAGTGTTTACCACAACCATGACTTGCACGTACACTGTGCCAGAAATCTGCAGCAGCTCTGCTTCTTCAGCAAGAAGCAACCAAATGTCTGTCAATTTCTCGTGAATTTGTATCTGTCAATTTCTCGTGTATTTTGAGCGCCCCTGACAACAGTGTTGCTGGCTTGCAATGGGTGTAAAGCAGGTTTGGGCACGTGCAGCAGCAACTGAAGTTGCAGTGTCGCTCAAGTTGCGCCTTTCTCTCCATTGTTGTCTTGGTGTAAAATAACAGTTTGTAAAATTACTGAAATCTGAAGCCGGCCCTTAACTTGCGTTGACCGGTATAGTAAGCTGGAACATGATTGTCAATATTGAGACTAGTCTATAGTTTGTGAGATTGACATGGCATTGTCAGGGAGAGTTGAGTTTAAAAAAACAAGAAACTGGCATTCACAGGTTTAACGTCTCTGGAAAACCTTTTAGCAGTACAACATTAATAAACGTATACGTATGTATTGGCGATAGCAACTGAAGCAACTTTAAGCATGTGGACTTCAGTTCTGGCCAATCTCTAGAACAAGATGGTATTAAACCAATCAAAGCATTACATTCTTGATGTGATGATACCGATGGTAGGCCTATTTTGTGGGACGTTTATTTTTTAAAGGATAGTATTTTTCTTAACCCTGCTAATCCCCCTCCATTTGCTTTATCGTTTATCAGTAATCCTTAAAAAATATTTGCAAAATACATAGGTTAAAATCTTCTGGTGATTGTTCTCTTGTTGGATTTTAAATACTCAGGTCATTGTTAATTAAGAGGTCTGCGTGTGTGTGTGTGTGTGTGTGTGTGCGCGCGCGCGCGCGCGCGCGCGCGCGTGTGTGTGTCCCAGGTTTTGAGTCCTCAAGAAAATAATTTATCAACAAACATGGCATTCTACATACACTGCAAACTGTGGAACTTTTATCTGTTGGTTGATTTTGTTAGGTCTAGCAACAGAATTTAAGCAACCTGGAATCAAACGAGACACCTCGTCTCCTTAAAACGCATATAATTTATTTTCAATTTGGTCTCATGTCGATTTCAGAGCCCTGAGTTTCTTTTGTCAGACTTCAAATGAAATAGAATGGAAAAAAGCTTGGAAGAAAAAAAAAAATGGCAGCCTGTAGTTTTTTGCTGTATGTTTTCTTATGAGTTGGTTTCTCTTATGTTGCTTTTAAAAGGTTAAAAAAAAAGAGAAAAAAAAAGAAAAAGAAAAGAAAAGTAAAAGGGAAAAAAAAACTGAAAAGAAAGCATGTCAGCATACATTTCTTTTACCGATTTTTTTAAAGACTTTTTTTTGTCGATTCGACAAAATGGTCAAGTGAAAGCTAAGGTGACGTTTCTCTTTTTTTTTCCATGCTTTTTTCTGTGCGTTTCTGGTTTTTTTTTTATCTTTTGGTGTTTATCTTTTCAGCTTCTGCTCTCTCTGTCTCTTTCTCTGTCTGTCTGTCTGTCTGTCTGTCTCTCTCTCTCTCTCTCTCTCTCTCTCTCTCTCTCTCTCTCTCTCTCTCTCTCTCTGTTCTGGATGGTATTGTTCTAGTTTGGCCTCTTTTGTGAAGTGTTCTGTAATGTTGTAGCCCTTGTTCCAGCTCTATGCAAACTTTATAATCATGTTACCTTCCTTTTTTTCGTTCTTTTCTTCTTAGGCTTTTTTTTTTTTTCCTTTTCTGTCCTTTTTTCCTTTTCTTGCTTCCTTTTCTTTATATTTTTTTTCTTTCCTTCTTTTCTTTCTTTTCTTCCTTGATTCTTTCTCTTTTTTTTCTTTGGCTTTCTTTACTTGCTTCCTGCTTTCTTATTAGGTTATTGTGTTTCTTATTTCCTTACTGTTTTGCTTATGTGTATGTGTGTGTGTGTGTGTGGGGGGGGGGGGGGGGGGGGGGGGGGGGGGGGCGTGCATGCGTGCGTGTGTGTGCGTGAGCGCCACAGTGTGTGTGTGTGTGTGTGTGTGCGTGTGCGTGCGTGCGTGCGTGCGTGCGCACGCGCGTGCGCCTGTGTGTGTGTGTGTGTGTGTGTGTGTGTGTGTGTGTGTGTGTGTGTGTGTGTGTGTGTGAAGTACCCATCAAAGTTGTATTGACAAGAGAGTTTAACCTTTAGCGAAAGTGCATTATTAGGTTACCTTCAAGTTTACGTCCATTGGGTGGGGCAAAGTACATTGCATTCTCCTCGTGTCTTAAAACCCTTTGGGGACTTTAATTTCCTGGGTTCCACCGCCATCATGTCTCATAACACGAGGGTACTCTAGCTTGCGTGACGTATTGCCATGTTGTTTCTTTACTCTAAGGAACTGTGAGTATAGAATGACGATGTTATCACGTCTTATCAGAGTCAAGCCATGTAGTTCTGGTGTGTATGTTGCTCTTGTGTTTAAGCACTGTGTGAAAACATACGTCCAAGGCTGTGTTGACATCCAGTCTTTTGCTTCCAAGGATTCAGACTGTCGTTCTAGGGGAAAAGTGGGTCTTGTGTTGTGTTGTTTGACACAAAAGGATAGGCAGACGTGTAGAAAAAAACCCAGATAGATACAAAGACTGACACCGAGAGAGGAAGCGGGGGGGGGGGGGGGGGGGGGGGGGGGGGGGGGGGTATGCAGACATACACAGACAGACAGACAGACAGGCAGACTCACAGACAAACAGAATGACACAAGAAAGACAGAGACAGAGAGAGAGACAGAGACAGATAGACAGAAAGACAGTCAGACAGACAGAGACAAAGATAGATACAGCGAGAGAGAAAGAGAGAGAGAGAGAGAGAGAGAGAGAGAGAGAGAGAGAGAGAGAGAGTGGGAGATAGAGAGAGGCAGAGACAAAGAGAGACAGAGAAAAATGAGACAGAGAAATACAGTGACAGAGAAAGACAGAGACAGAAAGATTAAGAGAGGGAGACAGAGACTGAGACAGAGAGAAAAACCAGAGAGAATGAAAGTCTGGACCAGCGAGCTTTATTTCCAGCAAGGAGCAAGCCAAGCAGAGAGAGCAAGAGAAGCAGAGCGAGAGACGAGCCTTAGAAAAATAAAGAGAGAAGGAGAGAAGAAATTCAGATAGAGATTCAGAGAGACAAAGAGAAAAAGACACAGAGAAAAATGAGACAGAGATAAAATACAGTGACAAAGAGACGAAAGGCAAGGGAGACAGAGACTGAGACAGAGAGAAAAAAACAGAGAGAATGAAAGTCTGGACCAGCGAGCTTTATTTCCAGCAAGGAGCCAGAGAGCAGAAATTCATTAGCCCAGCCTTACTTAAGCAGTCGAGTAGTATAATAGACAGGCACTATTAGATTGTGTTGAGAATTTTGACCATGTCTGATAGTTGAGTGACTTTCTTTCCTCGCATTTCCCCAACAAGGTGAGTTCCAATTAACTCCATACAGACAGACTATAATGAAAGGAACGGGACTTTAGGGGGTGGGGGGGGGGGGGGGGGGTGGGGGGCACCAGCTGGCGCACAGATAGGGTCACAGGTGAGCTGGAAAGCCTGAAAGTGATGCCAGCTAAGGGGAAGGTGATGCATTTGAGGACTGTAAATTATGTCATCGGTAGAGAAATGTAAAAAAAAAAATAAATAAAAAAAGGAGTGAAATGATTGGTGTGGTGGTGGTGGTGGTGGGGTGGGTGGGGGTGTGTCGTTCTTTTGATCAATGATGTCTTGAATATCAAATGCTGCTCAAACATACGGTAGGCAACAAAACGCTTGTAGCAATGTACAGTAATTTAGAGTGGCATCGTAATTCTAGCATGTGGTCAAACAGGATGCAATGACAGAGTTAAGGGGATGGAAACAAAGGGGTGAGTATGAACTAGAAGGGGTGGGAGGGGGGATGCAAACCGGAAGCTACGCAGGTGGTGAGGAGGTTAGGAAAAACATGGTTGAATTTGAATGGACGCAGATTAATTAAGTCGATGGACAAGTCAGGAAGAGATGCCGGTATTAGAGGGGGAGCACGTGATTTGCTCTCTGCTGAAATCCCAGGCTTTTGAAGATATCTGGCCCGCACTGGCGCCCAGGCAGTGCTCGCTCTGTGATGCTAATGGTCTCGCCAGATCTAAATCCAAATCAATTTTTTTGCTACTTGGGCACGGTAATGTTATCGGGGAAAACGAAGAGAATAGAATCTCCATGAAACGAAATAAAATCTGGACGAAGCGTGCATCTGGTCGAAAAACTCTCCACGCAAGCAATTGCGCGCGCGCGTGTGTGTATGCGTGCATCTGTGTGTGTGTGTGTGTGTGTGTGAGAGAGAGAGAGAGAGAGAGAGAGAGAGAGAGAGAGAGAGAGAGAGAGAGAGAGAAGAAGAAGAAGAAGAAGAAGTGGCAGCTCAAGCCTGTTCTCCGGGCTGGATTAATGCTCTTTACGTCTATGGACATTTGAAGAATATAAAGAACTCGAAAACAAAATATTGAAAACGGCAAAGTAAAAGCGGATCACATGATCAATAAAATGGGAAACGATTGCGCCATCGTCCCTAACTTTTCCCCTCCTCATCCCTCTCCAGCTCCACACACACACACACACACACACACACACACAAAACCGTAACGACTAATTAACAACAGCAGCAGCAACGTTCACAACCGCAACCAACCCACTGCACTTCGAAACACGTCATCAAATATATACATCTCCACCAGCCAATCAGAGACAAGAGCAGTATCCTAACCAGCCCTCACTCACCCCAGCCAATCAGATAGAAGAGGACAAAGGGAGCCTCTGAGCTGAAGACGGAGATGGCCAAGCGGTTGTGAAGGAAGAGGCCTTCCACGAACATCCAGGCAAAGTTGGCAGCCACCATGTAGTTGTCTAAGGCCTTCAGCATTCGGCACAGCCATTGCTACACATGCAAGACACGTCATCGTTTACGTCACAAGGTGATTCTACGTCACTGTCATCATTCAAAGTGATGATTTGTGTTTACTCTTCTTTGTTCTATTTTAATTAAAAAAAACATTTGTGTACCTGGACAAATTAAAGTCAACCTGTACAAGGAAAAAACACAGCTATGATCAATACGCAAGACCATGATTCGATTCAACATTGGAGAATAAGCAATATCATACTACGATTTTATTTATACAATGACAAGTATTTCATGCTATGGAGCCTACATAGCAATACAGTCTTAAGTATCACAGAATTGAAAACCCAAACTGATGCAGTGTAAGTTTATAAAACATTTATACCAAAATAAGCGATCTTGTGTGCTATCCACAGAATATTAATCTTACTCTTTATAAACAGAACAAGCATTATTACATACCACATACGCAGTAACCAATTAACATTAACGCACAAGCAAAAAAACAAAAAACAAAAAACAAAAAAAAAAAGAAAAAAAAAAGCAGATATATATCAAATACACTCATGAAAAAGTTCACTTCCCTATAGGAATGGTTTGGGCTGGTTGATACAAAACTCAACATTGTTTATGCACTTATTTCAAATAATGTTACCCATTATAGTTGGAAAAAGTGATGCGCATATAATGAATATTCTTAAATATTAGATAAACAACAAGTACCCCCCCCCCCCCCACCCCCCCCCCCAGCAGAAACAAATGATGCACACATACTAGTTTTCTTTTTTTTTTTTAATAGGCACACATAAAGAAAGCTTTTCACTGGACAACAGCGACAGTATTTACAAACATCAAAAAGTCATGTATCATGTCACATAGTGTCCTCATAGATACATCATGACATTTAGAGAAAATACGTTACATAAACATATTTCAGTCATATTGTTCCATTTGATTCCCAAGGTCGCGGACAACATGCAAAACAAAGGGAATTATATTCTATGCATTATTAACATTATTCTTGTATTAATGTTATATATGGAAACCATTTTGTCCTGCATTCTGCATAGTTCATCTCTATCGAGTACATGTGTTTCTCAATTTTATGTCTGTAACATAGTTCCTTTAGAAACATTATTAGGTTAGGTTTCATCTTATTAATTCTACATTCGTATATGAAATATTTTCCCATTAAAATGATTACGTCTAGCATATCATCTGTTTTTGTTTTCTCATCAGTGCTAAAAACAATATAAGCTCTATATTAAATGACAATCTTTTACAGTGTGAACACTTACTTTTTAGAATATTTTCAAATTCTTTCCAGAAAGTATGTGCAAATTCACATTCCCACAAGTAGTGACTAATTGAATCTTTCTCTCTATTACAGAAATTACACATGTCACTATCCACAACCTGCATTCTTTTCAAAATACTGTTAGTTATCAGAATTCTGTGACATATTTTAAGCTGGAACCATTTCAGTTTTATTTCTTTTATTTTCTAATTCTTTTTAGTACGTCTGTCCAATTAATAGATATATTAAGGCTCTGTTCCCATTCATAAAAGAGCTGATATTTAAAACTTCAATGTCTTCTATCATAACATCATAGTGTGAATGCGCGCCCCTTTAGTGGCGCTACGAATTTTTCGTAACGCTAATGTTCTGTCATTACTGATATTACTGTCGAGTTTCATTAACATTTTCTTCTCATATTCTTTTATTGATTGTACGCAACTTATATAATTTAGAAAATTGACCTCCGATCCCAGCTTCTCTGACAGTGTCTGATGGCTTATAAAGTTACCATTGTCATCAATTAAATGTTTAACCAAAAAATATATGTGTTCTGCATCCATTTCTTGTAAAAGAATGGTTTATTTCCCACTTTGAACTTTTCGTTACAAACAAATAGGTTCAGTAGCTAGATCTTTGTTATTTTTTAGTTCTGCACGGTTGCAAAAAAAAAAAATTATATGCCTGAAAAAACTTCTCTCCAAAATGTATTTAGTTTGCTTTGTACGAATCTATCTGGTCCATATGAATCAAGGGCATCGATTTACAATTTTGCACGTATACGTTCCTAATCCAGCGATTTTTAAGGATACACACAACATACTAGTCTTATCTCTCATAGACTGAGAATACAGTAACTGTCTGCACACAAAATAGATAATGTACACATAGCAAACAAGCTTACAAATTAAACCAAACACACACACACACACACACACACACACACACACACACACACACACACACACACACACACACACACACAACATGCGCGCGCGCGCGCGCGCACGAAAGCACGCACACACACACACACGCACACACACACACACACACACACACACACACACACACACACACACACACACACCCTTTAACTCGAACTAAATGATGCATATGTAACTAGAACTATTCTTCAGATTATGTTAATCACGCACATTCATATACTTTTAACATGTTATAAAGGGATCGAACAGCTTTATAACATATACAGAATAAAGCACGCCCGATGAGCACTCTTCCATATAAGACATAGAATAGAAACTTTCACACAGAGACAAAACGATGCATACACATAATATAAGAAGACACATTACCTGCAGAATGAATAACTACTCGCAGAAACAAAATGATGCACCCAGCATACCAAACATACATTCAGTATTATTATAGTCAACGCAAATTACTAAATAAAACGTTTAGATGCACAAACTGACCGTTCGTTTCCCATTCAACGATGTCAAATTCATGAAATTCTTCCAACAAAATATTTTAGATACTCTTGCGGGGAGGTGGGGGGGGGGGGAGGGGGGGTGGAGGGGGGATTACCCCCTCAACTGTTGATTCAAGCCCAAAATGGACGATTTCTGACACACTGCTCTGAAGTTATTTTGCTCACAGCTTTTACCGAAATAAGCTGGAAACTCATGCACCTTGATCTGGCGTTTCAGAGGCTCTCTTTCATTAAGAAAGTCCACAGGTTACAAAATCAGCGGGCGTCCAGTAAATGAATCAACCGATCTTCATACCGTGCGCTAAGACACCATGTGTTCAGAGCAGAGTTTTCAGAGCTGTACGTGCAAAACAGCTACTGGAATATCCCTAGCAGCTCCTGCAAGCGATCAAACAGAAAACATCACAACTTGAAATGTTTGACCAAAAGCTGCTATCAATAATTTACTGATTTCAGATCCGTGACCAGAATGCGCTGTATACAAACTGATGTTAAATCTCCTGGTTTATATGTTCCGGACTTAAGAGAGTGAGAATACCGTTCCGTATATCCTGAAATCAGAGGCCATTACTTGTCAAGAGAGCGAAGTTTCTTACAAAGGGCTTAAGCGCCGTGAAGGAAACGAATTTGGACTGCGGTAGAGAAATGTGTAAATGTCTGAAAAGCAGTAGCGCCCTCACCTTGCACATATTATGTTCAAACTGGTTCAAGGACGTTAAAGTGGTCAGATACTAATTGTCTTGTGACAGATGGCACCTTAGGTAGTTAGGACCCCTCCTGAATTCGAATCTTCCAGATAGCGAAAGGGAGACAAATTTGTCCCCTAGGACTTCGGAACATCAACTGAGTGTAAAGGCTCAGTCAGCTGATATTGCTTAGTAACCAGACCTTGAAGAACAGGAGTCCTGCACTTATTCAGTCGGTATTGCCGTCGGGCACTGTGTTGATGTATTGTCAGGCTAGCTGAATGCTTGTGGACGTCGTTGTCGTAGCTTTCTATAGATTAATTACTGTGTGAAAATGATCCCCGAAGTCGTCGGAATTTTCGATGACGTCCATTTGGTGTGAAGTGGTTGTTTTGCTCAGCTCTTCTGTAGGGATATGTGTAAAGGCTGGTGTGTGGAAGGATGTAGCTAGAGGGGAATTCATTGCGCATGGGAACAAGGTGGTGGAGAAGCAACATGGACAAGGGAATGGCCCAAAGGGATATCCTTTGTTTCCATCCCTGTATAAACTGACAAGACAACACAACTGGAAAGAAAGAGATAGAAGAGTGAGCATGGCAGAGCAGGTCGAAAGAAACGTGCTCTGGGCGACAGAAGTAGCAGCAACGTCTAAAGCGTATTAGACAAGCTGTGAAAGAAAGAGAGACTGACTTCGAAACCCCAGACGTGGGCGAAAAAGACAACAAAAAAAAAAAAAAAAAAAAAAAAGATTTCTTCTACGTCGAGTCCCTAGAGACGACTACGGAGAACCAGTTCTGGAACTTGGTGTCCGAAGACCAAAGGCGTCACTGTCACCAAGTGCTGAAAAAAATTGAAGTGACTTGTTCGAGAACTGTGGTGTGTGTGTGTGTGTGTGTGTGTGTGTGTGTGTGTGTGTGTGTGTGTGTGTGTGTGTGTGTGTGTGTGTGTGTGTGCGTGTGTGTGTGTGTGTGTGTGTGTGTGTGTGTGTGTGTGTGTGTGTGTGTGAGAGAGAGAGAGAGAGAGAGAGAGAGAGAGAGAGAGAGAGAGAGAGAACCTGGCCAGGTGAAAAGCCTTTTCAGTACGAAGTTTTGTTCTCCTTTGTTTTGATTCTATTCCTCTTTCTGTATTTTCTGGACGTTTCATTTGTAATTATAAGTAGAGAAGAAACTGTATTTCTTGTTCTCAGTCATGTTAGGAGAGAAGCGAATGCGTCGTAACATCCCATTCCCAGAGAGAGGTGAATGTATGATGGGTGCATGAGTGCGCATATGTGTGTATGAGTGGGGACATCACCTTGGTGTGCTAAACCTAATGCATCAACTTAGTACACTTAAGCAATATCATCACGATTTTCCACGTCCTGGAGAGTACTACTGATGGTGGGTGTATAAGGAAAAGTAAAGGCTGTAATACAATTTAACACTTTTTCTTTGTAACCTCTAGTCATCATAGACGGCTTTCACCTTTATCGTATTCAGTGTTCAGTGGTTTTCAAACGGGGAGTAGAGAAATCGGAGACGTGGTGGTTTCCACTTCGTGATTTGCCTCTGTCCCTTTCTTCGTGTATATCAATGTGTGTGTCAGCAGCGCAGATTACTGTCATCAGTAAATCTTCTCGCCGTTGATAACAGAAAAATAAACCATACCCGTTGATTGGACTAAACTACTTTTATCCTAAAGCACACACACACACACACACACACACACACACACACACACACACACCCACACACACACACACAATATATATATACATTCTTATTCATAACACATTTTCTTAATTTCATGTTCCCATTTTCTTCACCTTCAATCCTCCCCATCCCACCCCCCACCCTCCCTTCTTTATCTTATCTTATTTGATATATTTATTTTTTTGTTTTATGTAAAAGTTCAAATCTTTGCCAGGTCATTTACTATAATGACGGAAGAATTGTTAGCCTGCACCCACTTGT
>JADBJO010000760.1:64675-69675 GCA_016801955.1 Conus betulinus | reverse complement strand
GAAGATGAGAGGGGTGGACTGGAATGGGACTAAAGGGAGATAAAAAAAAAAAAAAGCAAGAAGTAGGTTGGGAACGGGACGAAATTCTTTTATCCTACATTTCTCTTGAGAAAAGGCTCTTGGAAACCTACCATAGTCCAACTGGCAATAGTTCTCCACTTCCATTTGCAGACAAGCTTTACCCGGTTTCGGTCTGCGTCTAATGGAATGGTCCACCAGTCGCCCTTGGCTGAAGATTGGATTATGAACAGACAGGGCTGGAACAAAGGCTATGGCGGGAACTTGCTGTGCTGGATTCAGGTCATCTTATGGTGTTGATTTTATTGGCTTGGAATTCGATTATGTGAATTTGATTCTTGTCTTCTTCCGAGAATTAGTGTCAATGGCCTTTCTTGTCCCTGTTCTCTCTCTCTCTCTCTCTCTCTCTCTCTCTCTCTCTCTCTCTCTCTCTCTCTCTCTCTCTCTCTCAAGAGTTTATGACATTTTTCCTCAAAATGTCGCGCCCTTTTTCCCCCTTCAGAAAATTGCTTTATATCCATCGTTGTTTCCTTGTAATTCTGCTTTTTCTTCAGGGATTTTCCAGTTTAAATGTTCACATAAAACATTTGTAATGGTGCTTTTGTAGTTAGATGATCGATCACTTGTTTTCTGACAGCAGATGACATAAAGCCACTTAGCGCTCATTCCAGTTTTCCCACGATAACAAGGCATGTGTTCATTTGTGCGATGACTCTCTCTCTCTCTCTCTCTCTCTCTCTCTCTCTCTCTCTCTCTCTCTCTCTCTCTCTCTCTGGTGGTTGTTTATTGCTTGCTATTTGGTATGTTATTGTTTATTTGTGTAGTCATGTTTTTGATGCATACGTTGTATCGTTTAGTACTAGCTTCGTACAACAGTAACGGCAAGTATGCAAAATGGTTAACTAAGCCAATACTTTTACTGTTATAACATGAAGAATCATCGTCATTGTCATACTCTCTCTCTCTCTCTCTCTCTCTCTCTCTCTCTCTCTCTCTCTCTCTCTCTCTCTCTCTCTCTCTTCCTTCCTGTCTGGACGTGTGGCTAGCCAGTCATATCGGAGACTCCTTCCTCATCCTATCTGCTACACTCCACATTCTTTCCCCCGACAATGCTATTGCCGCGTGAAGGTGACCGCTGGAACGAAGTATGTCTGAGTCCTGCTGTTAACGTCGTCCGTCGCAGCGCGGCAACATTTGTCGCTCTAGCAGTGATAGCAGACGGTCGTTCCAGCAGTGACAGCAGACGGGAGGCCAATTCATTGTTCTTACCCCTTCCCATTAACCTTATTCCGCATCTTCCCCCCCCCGGCTTCCTCTTCTCTGCGAAGCTCCTATGCTCACGTGTGTGGGATTCAGAAAGTTTTAAGCATGTCCAACTTACTCATTCATAGGCAGTCTCTACTGTGTCTGGTACATGCATTCCTAACTGAAAGTTAAGCAACAGAACTTTGAAAGTTCCTTGAGAAATTTGCTATGACATATGAACAGATTTGAGATGTGTCACGATTTCATCTTCAAATTAAGCAAAACAACTTTGAAGTTCCTTGAGAATTTTGTCACAGTGGATAAATAGATTTCAGGTGTCAGGATTTCATTTTCAAGTATTTCGTGAATTCAAAACTGAAGTAATCACTCAGCTAAGCGATCCATCTTCAGAATACTGAGCAGCAAAGTAAACCTGAGATATAAATTAACGTGAAGAAATATCAGCATTTTTGTCAACAGCAAAAGACAAGTGGGCTAACAGGATTACAGCAGGAACTAGCCAACCTAACAGAACGCCTTGACAAATGCTCTGCAGCCTTCGGCATGGAGATCAGCGCCGAAAAGACAAAACTTATGACCAACTACACCAACGGCATCAGCGCAATCACGGGAGAAAAACTAGAGACGGTTCCGAGCTTCAAGCACTTCGTGACAATTGTTTCAGATGAGGGATCAAAACCTGAAGTGCTCTCCAGAGTTGCACACAACGACCTCAGCGCTAGGCAGACTAAGACCCATCTGGAATGACAAAGAACATCACAATCGGTTCCAAGATCACACTGATGCGCTCCCTGGCCATTGTCATGTTTCTATATGCCTGTCAGACGTGAACTGTTGAAAGCTGAACTTGAAAGAAGGATCCAGGCATGAGAGATGTGAACTTCCGCAAGATCCTTGGCATTTCATACAAAGACCACATTACCAGCTTGGAGGTCCAGACCAGAGTAAGGCAAGCATCGGACATACGTAGATCTGTTGTCCACAATGAAAAGAAGGAAAATGAGATGGTATTGTCCCCTGTATCAAGATCAACAGGACTTGCCAAAACCATTCTACAAGGAACGGTACCAGAAGAAGGCAGAGGGAGAGAAAAACAGAGACAGAGATGGGCGGACAGCATCAGTACATGGACTGGCCTCACACTCAGCAACTGCCTAAAAGCGTCTGAGAACCGGAGGAGTGGAGGAAGCCAGTTGTGAAGTGTTACGTGGCGCCCCAACGGTCTTCAAGACTCCAATAGGTGATAGGTGGGTTTTAACAATTCCAACAGTCTTTGATAATGAGTTTGACCTCAGCAAGCAATGGTGCAGGCTGGGACTCGATGAGGTAATGAGGCAACAAACCTATCCAGCTGTTTGTGGGATCCCTCACCAGTGCTTTAGCAGGACTGTCGTCATGGCATTCAGGAGAGAGGGCGGACAGACATGTTGTCTACCAAGCCGTCCAAGCGTGTCCTATGCCCGTTCCATTGGCATTCATGCCAGGACGACGCGACGGCCAGTCAAAAAATGGGCGATGATGTTGGAGTTCAGTTCACTGTTGACGACGTGTGTTTCTGTGTAACTGAAGGCGTTGTTCTCGATGGAAAGGAATCCACATGTACACTCACCACACACACATACAATGATAACAATGGCACACCCAATGTTACGTAGGTACTCAAGATCTGACCAGCGCGTGGGGCTGAAAGCGTAGGCCAGACATCTGCTAAGTCGTAGCCACGTATCAAATTCTCTCATCTTAGATATTAATTCATTTATTTATCAGCTTAAAATCATGTGCAGCATGGCCTCAAAACTTAGCTGTTGCGATGTAGCGTATGTGGGCTAGTCCGCAAGTAGTGGCATCTCCTTGACCAAACTGAAACGGAAACGGAAATGAATCTGGCACAGAGCCGTCATGGTAGTAGGATCAGGAGAGGTCTGATGTCTGATGTACGGCGTTTGTCCAGATGCCAGTCATCACACTGCCATCTTCATCACAGCCATGTTCCACAACAGCAGACAGAACCAAGAGTCACCGGCAAAGAGAAGCTGGCGCCACTGGTTTAGTCTGTTGCAATTTGGTGTTTGTTAGTTTGCTATTGTTTAACTTTTCGTTAGGAGCATAGTATCATTTTTTTTTTCACCAGTATTTCTTCTCTTTTATGTCTCTTCTTTGCCTTGCCTTTGTATCCGTCAGTGACTCTCTCTCTCTCTCTCTCTCTCTCTCTCTCTCTCTCTCTCTCTCTCTCTCTCTCTCTCTCAATGTTTTTTTTTAGGTCTGTCTGTCTTTCTGTCCGTTTGTCTGTCTCTGTCTCTCTGCCTCTCTCTCTCAATGTTTTTCTGTCTGTCTGTCTGTCTGTCTGTCTCTGTCTGTCTCTCTCTCTCTCTCTCTCTCTCTCTCTCTCTCTCTCTCTTTCTCTCTCTCTCTCTAACTCTCCTTTGTGCATTAACCATCAGATTTATTTTCATGCCTTTATCTAAATGGTTATTGTGGTAGTCCCCTTTTCTGTCCATACCAGACATTTTAAATCTGTATCTCTATCCCCTTTTACAAATATCCACCTTCTACATTTCCTTGTTCTCCTTGCTGCTGCTGAACCTCTGCCTGCACAGTCCTTTGTGCTAATTCCACACTCTCCTGCTTTAAAATGGTGTCTGGAATGTTACGTCGACGGATCGCCTGTAAAATCATTTGGGCAGCGACCCATTTTCTTCCCTGACCCAAAAAAAAAAAAAAAAAAAAAAAGTCAGCCATGAACCATGAATATTAAAGGTTGCGTAATGCGAATGGTCTAGTGATGCTATGTAGCGGAACGCCTTTGGAATTAAATATTTTGTCTTGATCGTTTTTTCTTCTTCTTTTTTCTATACTTTAATCTGAAGCCCATTTCTGATATCGTTTGGATCTTGCCTTCTCGAATACCTTTACTTCAAAAGAACATTCCCAGGATCTACGAAGTACGCTGAATATCCACTCAGGAAAGAAGCATCAAATTCATTCTCTTCTACTCTTCGCCAGCAGGCAACACAACCATGTCATTGCGCGTTTCGCTGGAATCCCTCTGAAATTACTAGACATTGCACCAACGAGTCTTCTTTAATCTGCATTTGAGAGATATTCCCGAAATGGAAGCATCTACAGGGACATTAAAGCGACAATAACAACGGCGGCGGCGGCGGCGGCGGCGGCGGCGGCAGCAGCAGCAGCAGCAGCAGCAGTAGCAGCAACAACAACTACAACTACAACAACAACAACAACAGCAACAGAAGCAGCAGCAAAACAGCAGCAGCAGCAGCAGCAGTAAAAGTAACAACAGCAGCAGCAGCAACAACAGCAAAGCACAGTCACCATCGCCAACAAAACTGAGCAGCAGGAACAGAAGAAAGAAGAGGAGGAAGACGAAAATGAGGAGGAGGAGGAGAATCAGGAAGTGGCAGAGGAGGAGGAGAAAAAAAGAATGATGATAATGAAGAAAAAGAAGGTGTGTGTGTGGTTGCATGTGTGTGTGTGTGTGTGTGTGTGTGTGTGTGTGTGTGTGTGTGTGTGTGTGTGTGTGTGTGTGTTTACTTTCGTGCACATTTGCTGTTTGAGAAAGTGTTTTCGTGAGCGATGCACACAACTTAAAATGAAAACTCAGGCTCTAACATTGGTGACACTGTCGCAATATATCCAGCTTTTTGTTCTGGCAGATAACGTGCTGAAGCGGACTGCATTTCCTTGCCAAGGTGATC
>JADBJO010000760.1:52175-54675 GCA_016801955.1 Conus betulinus | reverse complement strand
CGATTCGAATAATACGCGCACGCAGATAACATCTACCTGTGGCAGCTTTTTGCCCCTTAAACTTCAGTTTTGAGCTGCTTCACATTTCTCCCATGGTGATGTTTCTATGCTTCCGGTTACTGTTTTTTTGTTTATTTGCATTTAGTTTCTGCTGCTGCCTCATCATCGGAGTCACCCTGTGGCATTCAGCTCCCATGTCGCTCATTTCAGCTCCCTCAAAACACAGCTACACGCAGTTTGTCCTCTCTCACGCCCGGCAACAGCAGTCCATAGGGAGCAGTATTGTTTCTGTTTCTCTGTTTGTCTTCATCTCCAAAACAGCTGCGTTACTACCTCTCTTGTCTCCGGGTTCATCAATACTTTACAAGAATACCAGGATTTGTCATTGTGCCGGCTTCTGCAATAATGAGATTTAAATCACTCTCGTTTATGTTTTTTTTTTTTTTTTTTAGCGGGAGAAGATGAAGAGAGCTAGAAGACAATGGATAAGAAGACGACGAAGGAGGGAGGGAGGAGGTGGAGGAGAAGAAGAACGAGGAAGAAAAAAAAGGGAAAACCTTGATTCTCAAGGATGAAAGCTGTTAAAACATTCTTCCGCTCTTCTGGGAAGGGTAATCAATTATTAATTTCTGAATGAGAGTAAAAAGAGAGAGCCTCTGGCTGGGGTCAAAACGCGCGCACGCGCACACGCACGCACACACGCACACACACAACAACAACAACAACAACAACAACAACACACACACAACACACACACACACACACACACACACACACACACACACACACAGAGATCACACGTCCTTGGTACCAAAAGTGATTTCCCCCCATTTCCAAACACAAAAATTAACATATCTGCTAAATCATAACATATTTACCTTGAAGTTGTTTTAACAGCATATTACAAAGCACATTAAATAAAAAACATGTCAGATTAAAAAAATAATCTCCATTTAAAAAAATGTAAAAAATCAAACAAAATTTTGTATTAAAAATTTCCGTAATGGACAATTAAAAACATTAAAGTAATCTTGTTTTGTAATTTCGCAATATCTGAAATTGTGGAATTTTTGTATTTGTTTGTTGTTTCGTTTAGATGCGCAGTGATTGTGATTGTTTTTTTTTTTTTTTTTATTTGAAAAATGTTATCAGGCGTCTTTCAGAATGGTAGGCATATAATGCCTGTCTTTTTCATGGGGCTGAGGTGTGAAAATCTTTCACCATTTTTTTAGGCATTCTATCTTACTGGTCTTGGAAAAAAAAATGAGGGGTTGGGCTTAGTTGAAACAGACTTCTTGGGTGATTTTGATATATGATTTTTGTGCTTGTATATGCTGGATGTATGTTTTTTTTTAATTTTCTAAATCATGTCAAAACTTACACTACCTGGAAGGAACAAATGTTCAAAAACTGACAGCAATCATGTCAGACACCCCTTAAAATTACAAATCAAATTGCTCAAAAGCGAAAGATAAAAAAAGGAAACTTTACGTTTCTGTATGAAAAACGACAATTCTAACATAATGAGAAAAAATACTTCGAGTCTTTACTAAAGACGTCAGTCAGATTAAAGGTTTCACCATGATACAGTGTCCTTTACAAAGCAGTCTTATCTATTTCACAGGCAATGAACAACTGTTCTGAAAAATGAGTCAAAGCTGTTAAGGACAACCACTTAACCCCGTTAGAGAAAGTGGGATAGAGGTCTACTAACCTCACTCATTCTTTTCTCAACTATTTCTCTTTTCAGGGGAAAATATTGAAGCTGATATAAGGGGAAAGATGTCTCAAACGAAAAAACAAATTGTTATGCAGTTATTTCAGTCCTTCTTTTTACAGCCCAAATCACACCATCAATATTTGAAAGAAACATTGAAGCTCATGCAAGAGATTTGAATGATCTGAATCAAATTTACGATAAAAAACTACATCACAGTCGTGTTCATATAACTTTCTATAGCTGTAGAAAAACATCCGATTATTCTGAAAATTTTTAAGGCTATGTTGAGAATTATTCAATCATTTTACAACACCAGTGGTTGAATTCCAGTCCATATATATATATATATATATATAATGCTGAACAATTAAGTAGTGGGTGAAAAAACAAGTGCAGGTCAACAATTCTTCCATCATTATAGTAATGACTTGGCAAAAATTTTAAATTGAGGAGGGAAAAAAAAAAAATGAAGATCAAGTAAATGGGAAAATGTATATCATCAATATGAAAAAACGCTTCACTAGCTGCATGAGGAAAGTATCACAATCCCTCTCGAAGGCAGATCTATGTGTATCGCCTGCTCCGAGGCCTTTCCCTCTCGAAGGCAGATCTATGTGTATCGCCTGCTCCGAGGCCTTCCTCTCGAAGGCAGATCTATGTGTATCGCCTGCTCCGAGGCCTTTCCCTCTCGAAGGCAGATCTATGTGTATCGCCTGCTCCGAGGCCTTTCGTCCGCTGGATCGGACTCATCAGCGAGACACGGCTGATTGTGTCTGTGCT
>JADBJO010000760.1:34675-37175 GCA_016801955.1 Conus betulinus | reverse complement strand
TTTTAGACAAATGACCCCCCTTTTCTGAAACCAATAATTTTAGTTTATCTAGATTCACTGTTAGATTTAAAATGTCAGATGCTCTCTGTAAATTGTCTAACTGATTTTGGAGCCCACTGGTGTAGAAGAAAACAAAACAATGTCATCAGCGAATAATTAAAGGAATATTTCCTGTAATCCGGGTAAAAACTGAAGTCCATGTTTACGTTCTTTGTTACATTTTCAGCTACCTCAGTAGTTAATAAAGAAAACAATAAAGGTGACATTAAACAGCCTTGTTTCAGTCCCGAGGGGCACACAAAAAAATCTGACACTTCTGGGCCCCAACGAACACAACTCTGGACAGAACTATACATGCCTTTTAACATTCTGATCATTTTTGAGGAAGCTTGGACCTTTTGGAGTATTTTCCAAAAGCATGTCTCTGTCTACTGTGTCAAAGGCTTTTGGTAGTCTATAAAAGCTACGTAACATTTTCTGCTTTTATGTCCATACAAATAAGACTTTATCATTGAAACGAGTGTAAAATATATGGTCTACAGTAGAGTATTGTTTTGCAAAACCCAGCCTGTTCTTCACTTATTTTGCCTTCTTTTTCTGCCCATTTATACAATCTCTCGTTTAATACTGATGTAAAGACCTTACTAACTACACTAAGTAAAGAAATGCCTCTATAATTTTCAGGATTAAGAGCATCGCCTTTCTTAAGTAGAGGAATAATAACTGATTGTGTCCATGATACAGGGAAATAGCCCTTCTTGTATATTTGGTTAAATACTTTTGTCAGAAAGGGTGTTATAATGGGCTCGGCTGTTTTCAAATATTCAGCGCAGATATCATCTAATCCCGAAGCTTTATTTAATTTCAGTTTCCTTATTGCCTGGTGCACTTCACTGTCTGTTATCTCATCATCTAAATCGAGAATATAATCGTTTTCTTCGTGCTGGTTTCCGTCCTGCTCTATAGCTGAGTCGGCACGTGTCAACTCGTGATCTCCAGTGAAAAATTCGTTTCAAAGTGTGCTTTCCACGTGCCAATTGAGATAGAGGGCCGATCCATTTCTTTTCTTTTAATGCTACGTACAGTTGACCAAAACTTATTAGAATCGTCTTTATTTCGAATTAAAGTTTCAAATACATCTTTTCTGTAACTTCTTCGCTTCTGCCTTAGAGTGTCTTGATAATCCGACCTTCTCCGTAAGTATGCACACTGATCCGTTGCGCGCTGAGTGCGTGTGCACTGAGCAAGCGCTCTACCGGCCATCCTCTTCTTATGTAAACAAACCGAGTCAAACCATTCCTTAGCTTGCCGCGCGCGTGCTGAAGGCCAGATCGTCTGTTGCATACATTGCTTTTAAGAGAAGGCCCGTGAATCTTTCAACAGCCGAGTCAATATCACATTTCAAAACATTCCTACTGTCATTTAGAACGATCGTAGCTTCTTCTGATCTTAGGAAATCCAAAAAGATATTAGCTTTGGTTCCATCCCACTTTATTTTTTGAAAAGGCTCTCGATTAATTTCTGCATTCGGTTTCTCATTATTTTTAGTATTTAGATATAGCACACAGGCATATGCGGGAGTTCCACCCTATTTTCGACGTTAAATCGAATAACTTCTGACAGTAAATCCACAGAGCACAGAACAAAATCAATCACGCTATTTTTCCGCGTTCAGATAAAAAAGTAAAATGACCTTTTTTGTCTCCTTCACACAAACCATTTAAAGGCGTCAACCTAAACATAGAACATATATCAGTCAGGCCTTTTCCAAAACAGTTAACAACATTATCCATAGCATTTCTCACATAGCATTCTCCACTCTCTCGCACACTCTCCTCATCCATTTCAGTGGTCTCTAAACTCCAATCACCAATCCTGGCATTAAAATCACCAGCGACTACAAGATAATCGTCTGCTCTTCTTTCATATCTCTCTAAAATAAATTGCTCTAAATTTTCAAGATTGTTTTTAAATTCGTTTTGTTTGTAGTATTCACTATTCACAGGATGATTGTAAATGCCAACAAACAGTACATCTTTGTCAAAAGTGAAGACTTTTTTTTACACACTTTGACACAAACGACTGACAAAGGGGATTCCCCCAATGTCACATCGCGCGCTCCTAGTCTCCCCCCCCCCCCCCCCACTCCCTTCCACCCCCTACCAGTGATAAAGGACAGACAGGGAATGAACGGCAATCCAACCTGCGGGACACATGGGGCAGTAAAACACGTGCATCTCGTTCTTCCTCCTCGCGAAACAGAAAGAAAGGAAGATTAGGCGGAGGCCCGGGTTCACATTCTTTCACTGACAATGCAAACACACACGTTCACACGCATACACGTAACACACGTAACGATGGTAAAATAAAACGTGATTCTCTTTCTTGCATTTCAGAATGTTGATGGGCTTATTTCTTATTAACAGATCCAGACTTTATTAATTACATTACTTCTTTTGATATTGTGTGTCTTCTTGAACCTTACACATTTCCGGATTTT
>JADBJO010000760.1:32500-33568 GCA_016801955.1 Conus betulinus | reverse complement strand
GAGAGAGACTTTTGACACTTTTAAGACTGACTCGACCATCCACTCAATCAACTGACTCGACATTGTATTTTACCGATCTCTTCAACTTGAAAAAAAAAAAAAAACTGACTGACTCGACCATCCACTCAATTAAATGATGTCATTGTATTTTACTGATCTCTTCCACATGCGATGAATGATAATATTCATTCAGATATCTCTTATAATGTATTATCTTAAACTTCACTATCCTTCATCTGTCTAATTTTCAATGCTTCCGCGATGAATTTCAAAACTGATTTAATTACAAGTTCATCATCTGATGATAACACGCCAGCGACATTTTGTCTTTTCGCTATATCTAACTGGAAAAATGAACAATTTTGTCCGCACTTCATTATAAGCAGTACAGTGGAACAGAAAGTGTTCTTCGTCATCAATAATAATGTGTCTACATGCAGGACAAGGAGATTCTGTGGATGTTTCACATTCAAACCATCTTTTGTTCGCATTAAAACCTAAAGTTCTCAAACCTAAATCTTGCGTAATTTATTCTGTGCCATCTATCTGTTATGACATTGAGAAACTTTTCAGGATGGAACACATTCTTAAATGAGAAAAACCAGCGATATTTTTCTTTTTACTTTCCATATCTGAGTGCCAATTCTGTTTTCTGTTTAAAAGAACAAATAAGCCTGTCTTTAAATTCCGCAAATTCCGCAATGAACTGTTGCTCATTTTTCCTACTTCCTGGGTCATCCACACTATTCCAAAACCCTGTTTATAAGCCCAGTTTTTCAGTTTTCTTTACCTTTTTTCCATTTCTAAAAGCATCATATCATAGGCTTGCCTGCTGAAACGGGACTGGGGTAGCTTCAAGATCTTCAACCAGTACTTAATACATTTCACAAATGTACTTATATACAAAGGGGTATCTGCCCATTTCTCCATATAAAACGGTGTTGGATGAATGAATAGGTACTTGAAGGAAACGCTTCATAGCATAGCATACGTATGTACTTTTTCCATCTGCAAATTTTCATGTAAGCCCCCAAATTTCAGCTGCATAAGTAAGAAGAAGAAGAGTTT
>JADBJO010000760.1:15000-22500 GCA_016801955.1 Conus betulinus | reverse complement strand
ATGTGCGATTCATGTTTATAGTAATTCATGGTTCAGTCTTGAAATGTCTGTACTGTATCTATCGTTAAGACATGTTCATGCCAGTCCTGCCATATCTATACAGTCAACAATGATTCTCTCTTTGAAACATTTCAAAACTCTAGATACGTCCCAAACAAATCCAAACCCATAAGAATTGACCTTGGAAGCCCATGTTTTCTTACCATTATTATCTAGGAACAACATTCTGTAAGCTTTAAACGGTATCTTATATCATCCATTCTGGTCAGCTTAACCAATATTTTAATGCATTATACATATGAGTTTTAGATAAATTGGGCACATTACTAGTTCACCAAAATTCATGTCATTAGGAGTTCTGATGTCAACATTCAAAAAACGCTTTAATGTATATAAATGAACTTACTCTATAATTACACTTGTTTCAAAAGCCCAGATCTCTCAGCTCATACTGCAAAATTCGCTGTGCTTGTGAGTCAAACAACTTAAAAAAAAAAACAAAAAAAACCACGAAATGAAATACAAACTAATTTATACAAAATGTGAAAGATAGCTATTGCTGCTTTCTTCGCTCTGTTTATACAATATCTTGGCATGCAAAATTAAAACTAAGTTTTGTTGTGAAGTATATTCCAAGATATTTATACGCATTAACTACAACGACTCTTTCATTCCCATAAGTCCATCTCTCATTCTGCGCTAAGTACCCTCCCTTCCGAAATACAATAATATTAGTTTTACTCATATTACTTTTAATTTCGGTCTGTTTGCTGCTGAATACAAAACTATTTAGTTGTCACTGAGTCCAGTTACCGTTGTGGATAGTACTATAATGTCATCGGCGAAAGGCAGAATAAACTATTCCATAACATCGAAAGTCACTCCATGTTTACCCTTTTCAATATTTTAAATGCAAGTTCATTTATGAATAAAGAGAACAACATAGGGCTACAAACATCACCCTGCTTAACGCCTCGAGAACACATAAGCATATCAGAGAGTTTTGCTCCTGATCTTATTCTTGCTTTTACTTCAATATACATGTTCTTTACACATCGATATAATTTACCTTTTTATTTCCATTTTTCGTCAAAATAGGCCATGAAAGTTTACGAGAGATAGAATCAAAGGCCTTTTCAAAATCCACAAATGCAACGTACAATATTTGATTGATTACAAACTGTTTTTTGAATAGCAGGTAGTAAAGTGAATAAATGGTCAATTGTTGAGTAACCTTTTTTGAACCCACCTTGATGTTCACCAGTTATATTGTTACAATGCACCCACTCATACAATCTGCCATTGATAACAGAACTGTACAATTTACTACATATATTACTCAATGATATCCCCTTATAATTGTTCACATCATTGACATTGCCCTTCTTTAAATAAAGGCAAAATCACAGATTCTCTCCAGCTGTCATGATATATTTCAGAATCAAACAGAAAATTAAACAGTTTTACTAAGAAGCCCAAAGCATATTCACTAGAATTCTCGAAAAATTCTCCAATGATACCATCTGGCCCAGCAGATTTGCTATTTTTCAATTTCCTTATGGCAAGCAGTATCTCTTCCTTAGATACTGGTCTGTCATGTATGTACACTTCATTTTCATTCTCTTCAATCAAAGTTTCCTCCTTACTGTCATTCTCATCCACATTTTTCAGCAAATTTTCTGAAATGTTCATACCATTCATACATAGAAATGTTGTTGGAAGCAAAGTGAAACGACTGCAGGCGGAAATCTAAACAAATCTTAAATAAATGTCAGCGAACCGCCCAGAGAAACGTGGACAAACGAGTCACAAGACCACACACAACGCGTTTCGACCTCTTAGGTCTTCCTCAGGTGAAACAAAGTCGGACAAATAACGAAAAAATGCACTTAGCTTTGATCGCTTCAGATTGCTTCTGAGTTCAGCGCAAGGAAGGCGTTGAATAACGATTGAATTACGCCTTCCTTGCGCTGAACTCAGAAGCAACCTGAAGCGATCAAAGCTAAGTGCATTTTCGTTATTTTGTCCGTCTTTGTTTCACCTGAGGAAGACCTAAGAGGTCGAAACGCGTTGTGTGTTGTCTTGTGACTCGTTTGTCCACGTTTCTCTGGGCGGTTCGCTGACATTTATTTAAGATTTGTTGTTGGAAGGTTGTGATTTTCTTTTTGACATTTTATGAAAAGATTTCCAAGAGTTGTTGACTTTGGATTAAATTCACCAAATCGTTTAACGATCGGCCATTATATTCCAGTTTTCTCCTATTTTAGTTCTTGTATTTACGCCTTGCAATACAAAATGGAATCCTGTGTCTTCTTTATCGAGCGTTTTCCTAAATATTATAAATAATCTTCGCATTTTGCGTTTAGACGTTTTACATTCATGGTCATACCAATTATTCTGTGTGACGTTTTGTTTACTGGTGTTCTTTTCTCCATGATTTTAGCTTGTTCTTTAACAACGATGTCAAATTGATTCATTGCTTCATTGACATCGACATGTTTCAAGTCTTCACTATCTGATAACTTTTTCTGAACCTCTTCTGTACTCATGGAGAAAGAGAATTGCTGAGCAAGATCTTGGTTCCAACAATATTTAACAATAAACTGGTCTCTTTCAGCATGTGAGTTTTGGTTGAAACACATCTTGTCACTTCGTTTATTTATGCATAACACAAGAGGTAAGTGGTCAGATTCAAATCTTTCCAATACTTTTAAAGTCAACTTTGTCACACAATAACTCAAAAAGGTGTACAGATACTAGAAAATAATCATTCACACGGTTTCCTGTGTCAGCAATATATGTGAAACGACCCTCTGAGTCGTCATTACATACCCCGTTTAAAATAAGCAATCCCATTACAGTACACATATTCAGCATTTTCTTTCCATATAAGTTAAGCATTTTGTCTTTGGAACATCTCACAATTTTAGAACTGTTCTTGCTATTATGACAAACGGATAACTCACGATCACACATAGTTTCTGGGACAAGATTCGACGTCCTCGCATTAATGTCACCACATAGCATTATATCAACATCACCTAATGATATCATCTTTTTCACAATACAATCTTCTAACAAGAGAGAGAAACAGACAGACAGAGACATACACAGAGAGACAGAGAGAGAGAGAGAGAGAGAGAGAGAGAGAGAGAGAGAGAGAGAGAGAGAGAGAGAGAGAGAGAGAGAAAATTCATGGTAGAAGTGTTGGTTAAGTTAATATTAGTCCTGCAGGTTTTTTAATACCTAACAAAATTAAGGACACCTGGTGAAATAATCTTAAATACAAAGGAAGAAGCACAGATCAATTTGTACGTAGCCATTCAGGAACATCAGATTTTCTTTGAAATGGATGCTTTTTTCAATACCGTGTCACAAAGGGGAATAAAATGCATGGGTGCATAGCACGTTCCATCTGGAAGGAATTTTTTTGGCTTACACAAGTGTTTTGTGGGTTTAACTTCTCTTCAGTAAACTGTACAAATGGCCAAAACGTCTCGAAGCCACCCAAGACCCAACCAATACGGACAGTCACTACACCAAAAGTTTGAAAAGTTGAATTTCAACACATTTCTGTTTCGTGGTCACTTCAGATATCCACAACAAATGAAATATAATGGAATGGACGCACTATTAGATTAAAATTATTTTTCAACATAGAAAATGTAAACACACAAAAGGGAAAACTTTGTGCCTTATTGTGGATAAACTTTCATTCAACTCCACTAGTTATACGTAAGCTTTCTGGGTCCATTTTGGCATAAGAATATTTCAATCTGCCACATGGGAAGGGCCAATCTTCCAGAGGACGATCTGATGTTACCTTCTTGTCTTCATGAATCCTAGTGGTTATGCATGTTTTGTTTTGCTGGAAGTGGAGTTTCTGGTTCATCTCCCCTGCCACGTAATCCTGTTTCTCAGAGCATCCATCCCTGGCGCCAGTTTTCTCAGCCTGAAAGCGTCCTCCTCTCTTGTGACCACTGAGGGTTTTTTTTTTTCCTTTTTCTCTCCTTAGTCCATCTGTTCCTGCTGCAAAAATGGTGCTAATCCTGTGAAGCTCTTTGATTTCCCTGAAGGCTGCTGGCAAATCATTCCCCAAACAGCTGACTGGCGACTGGCACAGATTGAAAGCTAAGCCCTGCTTAATCTTTGCGGAGATGAGGTTTGATTGCCTGTCAGCACTTGAGTGAAACTTCCATGGATGCACGTCCAGCCAATGCAAGCGCATCAGCGTTTGCTCTTTTATCACTTCGCCATGCTTTGAGTCAGCCATTGTCTGCTGTGTGCTCTGCGCAACACCTGTGGCGGTCTTGAGAGCTGCACATTTGATCTGCGCTACTCGCAGTTCTCTGCAGCAAGTCAGTGCTGCTGACAAGGACTTCTAGACCCCCAGGGCTCATAGAGGGGACAAATGAATGTTTACACCTCTCTGGCCTCTAGTACTATTCCGTCCTGCTTCTAAGTTTCTGATCCGTCAGTTCGTTTGCAAATCTCTTGAAACCTGTCTATGCAAGAAAGGCTGTAACACTTTGCGTAATTTCTTCTTTTTTTTTTTTTTTTTTTTCACTTTTTGTTCTGCTATCTCATCGTCTAGTCTGGTCAAGAACTTGTCCACTTCGGCCAGAAAGCGATTGCAATTTTTTTTTCTACCTGACATGATCTTTGCTGCTCTTTTGTTTTCTGTGGTCTTGGTTCACACTCCTCATTAATATTTTGTGCCCTCCCAGTTTGGTTTGTGTTCTCAATTGTTCGACTGGCTTGAAGGTGACTCTTTTGTTAGAGTGTTTTGCATGGTTTTTGACTCAAATGATTCTTTCAGTTCAGTCAACTTGATTATGAATGATAAATTCAACGCAAGTGTTGTATCTTGAATCTAATTTTTGCATTCACTTTCTCGTTTCCTGTAACTTGAATCAATATCTGTCATGCTGGTGGACAGAGTGTAAGGTTGCAAGGCAAAAGGGGGACCTTCAGCCTGTGATTTATCAAATTAAAGTTCTGTTGTAAGAAACAAAAACACCCCGGCGACTGCATTATAACTCCAAATCCACGACATGGACGTTTGACAACCAACCCTCCTTCCATGTATGTTAGGCATAATTCAGTATATGTTGTAGGACGTTTAGTCAACAGAGTTTAAAAAAATGTTGCTACTCACCAATATCCTGACGTGACACATGCGTATGCAAAAACTCAAATCTTCGTTTGAAAATGCATATCAGGTCTATGTAGAGAGGATCAGTACACTATGGATATAACTAAAAGGCTCTTTGTCAAGACAAAGGAACTTAAACACAACTCTCTCTCTCTCTCTCTCTCTCTCTCTCTCTCTTGTCTGCAAAAAATGGATATATTTCTCTTTATTCTTTTCTCCTCTCATCAGCTACAGGTCTGTTTTCTACCCCAGCAGTGTCTTTTGCTATGATTATGTCGTAAACATGAGCCCCTGGAAGTTATATCGGTGCTTGGCCGTTTACTGACAAGGCGTGATACGGTCTTTCATTATTCCGCCCAGTCTGTTCTGTCCCACAGAGCTGCCTCTCTGTCTGTGGATTGATTGAGAAATCATTGCGATGACAAGAGTCTTCATCAACGTTCTTTATTTCCTTGTTAGGAACTAGTTGGGCAGCCCTCTCTCTCTCTCTCTCTCTCTCTCTCTCTCTCTCTCTCCTCTCTCTCCTCTCCTCTCTCTCTCTCTCCATCTCTCTCTCTCTCTCTCTCCTCTCTCTCTCTCTCTCTCTTTCTCCTCCCTCCCTCCCTGTCCATCTCTCTCTCTCTCCCTGTCTCTCTCTGTTTTCCCTCTCTCTCTCCATCTCTCTCTCTCTCTCTCTCTCTCTCTCTCTCTCTCTCTCTCTCTCTCTCCTCATCCTCTCCTCTCTCTCTCTCTCTCCCCTCCCCTCTCTCTCTCTCTGTTTTCCCTTCCCCCTATCTGTCCTCTCTCTCTCTCTCCCCCCCCCCCCCCCCTCACACACCTCACACACACACACACACACACACACACACACACACACACACCACACACACACACACACACACACACACACACACACACACACACACACACACACACTCACACACACACACACACACACACACACACACACACACACACACACACACACACACACACACACAGATTCTCAACTGATTCCTCAAGGACTATTCAAACTTCATGCCCCTTAGAAAAGTAGTTAAAGACTCAGAATCAAAAACGTACTTGGAGAATATTTCGACAGGGTCGCCCTGTCTTCGTCAGCTCACTTTGCTGTTGTGGCAGCGAGGCCTGGTGGGGCGACTGTTGTGTAGGGTGAACGGCTGTCAGGATCTGATTGTAGATGGGGGGAAGTTCAAAACCTTGATCTCTGTTCAGGCTGGGGCGTCTGGTCTTGATGTCGATGGCTTCTTGTTAAAGACAAAACAGACCCCCTCAATCAGTGTGGTGTAGTGTACCAGGTAGGGTGTCAAGACTGCCCCATACCTACATTGGCCAGACAGCAAGACCACTCACAACCCGTCTACAGGAACACCAAAATCGATCTACTTCTGCCATACACGAACATCTACAAGCCACAGGCCACAGTTTCAGCCCCCAAGAAACCAAGATCGTATCTACAGAGCACTTCCACACAAAAAAGAAAAGTTAAAAAAGCCCATCGAAATCAAGGCCAGACGCCCCTGAGTTGATTCTGAGTCTTTAACTACTTTTCTAATGTCGAATCCAGAATCCAGAAACCTATATTCTTATTCACGTCCCTGTTCCTAGAATTGACTTATTCAAATCCAGTTTAACATATTCAGGTTCATGTCAAAGGAAATTGCTCCCTGAAATCAACCAAACAACGCCCATGCATATCAACCTTCAAACACCATTATTTCAACCATTTTATGTGTCCAATACTTGCATACTCCGCCAGTAATCCACCACCGACCACCACCACCCTCTTTGTCTTATATATGAACCTGACTATTTAGAAAGTGTTTTGTACTTGAAATGCACATTTATTTCGTTTAGTAAGTATGTCTTATGTGAGTACGCGTGCGCGCGCGCGCGCGCGCGCGAGCGCGTGCGTGTGTGTTGTGTGTTGTGGTGTGTGCGTGTGTGTGTTGTGTGTGTGTGTGTGTGTGTGTGTGTGTGTGTGTGTGTGTGTGTGTGTGTGTGTGTGTGTGTGTGTGCGTGCGTGCTTGAGTTTCCTACTACCTCCTGCCCTCTTGTCATTATGTCATTGTGCTTGAATTCTTATGCAACTCTCTCTCTCTCTCTCTCTCTCTCTCTCTCTCTCTCTCTCTCTCTCTCTCTCTCTCTCTCTCTCTCTCTCTCTCTCACGGTTCTCCTGGAATGATTTTGATTTATGATCTATATGACATCCCCCCCCACCAGCCGTGGTGACTGGGCTATCATTATGCCCCCCCCCCCCCCACCATTTTGTGCTTCTCCCCCCCCCCCCCCCCCCTACACACACACACACACACACCGGTGCTTCCAAATCGATTTTCTTGCAT
>JADBJO010000760.1:5000-10000 GCA_016801955.1 Conus betulinus | reverse complement strand
GGAGGTGGCGTGGGTTACGAAACGGGGGAAGTAAATAGGAAAAGAGAAACAGGCGGAGAAGTGCGTGTGTATGTGGGTGTATGTGGGTGTATGTGGGAATCAGAAAGAGAGGTAAAAACAAGGAGGGAAGAAAAATGGAATGGATAAAAAATGACAACTTAAGAGAGTACCTGAGCGGAAGGGATGGGGAAGAGGAGAAGAAGAAGAAAAGGAAAGGAGGAGGAGAGAGAGTGAGAGAAGGAAGAGGTGATGAGAACAAGATTGAAGAATCGAGGAAATTTTCAGAGAGAGAGAGAGAGAGAGAGAGAGAGAGAGAGAGAGAGAGAGAGATGAGAGAGAGAGAGAGAGAGAGAGAAAACATACAGACAGTCAGATGTTCAAGCAGACAGACAGAGAGAACTACCTCCTTTACAAGGAAAGAAAGAACTTAAATGAAGACTAGTGTCAGCGCAATGACTTCTGAATCACTTCGCAGGCAAAGGCAACTCTCTGGGTTGTAAGTAACGCGACAGACTGTGATACGTCTGAAGTAGGACAGGAGAGACTGGGTGAAATAATGAAAGAGACAGCACCACGCCTTGTCGGTAAAATGGCCAAGCACCGACATCCGTTCGAAATTCTCATGTTAACGACCAAACCCTGACAAAAGACACTGGCGAGAAAGATAATGAGCCTGTGGCTGGTGAGGAGGAAAAGGGAAAATCAAGAGCTACAGAAATCTGTCCATTCTTTCCCCAAGACATGCGAGTGAGCATTAAACCGTACAAAACACTGGAAAACAGGACAGCCATGAAGCCTGTCGAACGAAACTGAACACAAAGCAAACAGTTACGGCACAAAAAATGAATAAAGAATATGAACAGATGAAGAGCTGCAATGGCGGTGTAAGGCAAAGAAAAAAAAAAAATAGTTGTAATCTCTGAATCAAAAGACAAGCTGGTTGGAGACTTTAATGAAAGTCTCTCTCACTATATGGGCGAAATCCTAACCACAATATACGATGTGATAGCAGCAAGAGAGAGAGAGAGAGAGAGAGAGAGAGAGAGAGAGAGAGAGAGAGAGAGAGAGAGAGAGAGAGAGAGAGAGAGAGACAGACAGACAGACAGACAGACAGACAGACAGACAGAAGACAGACAGACAGACAGACAGAGGGGGGAGACACACACACACACACACACACACACACACACACACACACACACATACACACACACACACACACACACACACACACACACACACACACACACACACACACACACAGAGAGAGAGAGGGAGAGAGAGAGAGAGAGAGAGAGAGAGAGAGAGAGAGAGAGAGAGAGGGTTACACAAAGTGTGACAACTTCTCTCGCAAAGACAGGTTTCAAGAGATTTGCAAGCGAACTGACAGATCAAAAAAAGCTGACATGCATAATGGAAACATACGAGAGACCAGGAAAGTGTCAACACTCCAATTGTCCCCTCCATAATCCCTGGACTCTACAATTCCTTGCTAGCACAGACTGGCTGCACCGAGCTGCGAGTAGCGCAGATGGAACGGGCACCTGTCAAGGCCGCCACAGCTATTGTGTCGTGCAGAGCACACAGTGGACAATGATGGACTCAGAGCATAACAAAATGATGAAAAAGACAAACGCTGAAGCGCTGGCATTGCTTGGACGTGCGTCCAGGGAACTGTCACTCCAGTGCTGACAGGCGATCACGCCTCGTCTCCACAGAGACTGGGCAGCGCTTTGCTGTGAATTGGTGCCAGTCACCAGTCAACAGGGAATGATTTGTCAGCAGCCATCAGGGAAATTGAAAGCTATGTAGCACAAGCACCAGTGCGGCAGCAGGAACAGAATGATTTAGGAAGGAGGAGAGGGGAGGGGGGAACCGCAGTGGCTACAAGGCATGTCTCCAAAGCATCACTGTTCATGGAACGACTCTAAATTTGAGGCGTTGGAATCCAGAAGTAACATACAGTTTTTTGAAACCGACGCACTTAAGACAGCGTTTTAGCGTTCTTACAAAAGATTGTTAAATGGCATCTGTTGACTTAAAAGTCAGATTTTTATTCAGTTCTGATATAGAAAACACACACAATCATTTTGTTTTGATGAGATAGGGTACCTGGTTATCTAAGCAACTTGCATTGTTTCCCTGAACATTTACCAAATAACTCAGTGTTTGCTATCTTAGAGGGCACACACACACACACACACACACACACACACACACACACACACACACACACACACACACACACACACATGCTCTCTCTCTCTCCCCTCTCTCCAACTATCTCTTTCTCTCCCATCCTCCCTCCCTCCCTCCCCCCCCTCTCTCTCTCTCTCTCTCTCTCTCTCTCTCCCTCTCTCTCTCTCTCTCTCTCTCTCTCGTGTTTCAGTTGTTCGGCAAGCTTTGAGAGTTCATCCGATTACTTTGTAGACTTGCTGTGGATCCCATGACACTCATCAGACGGCTCAGAC
Organism: Conus betulinus; assembly: GCA_016801955.1. Classification (NCBI taxonomy): domain Eukaryota; kingdom Metazoa; phylum Mollusca; class Gastropoda; order Neogastropoda; family Conidae; genus Conus; species Conus betulinus. The sequence goes on along the minus strand of JADBJO010000760.1, from coordinate 7,529 downwards.
AGTGTGTGCCACCTGAAGGGGAAACAAGTCATGTTTTATCCTCATTCCCCGACCATTCTTTTGTGGCTGAGGAAAAGTAATCTTGCAAACAAATAGGTTGCTGACACAGTGCAGCTTTTTAGGTGTGTTTTTTTTTCCTTAGTTCCTTATTCAAACAGTAAGTTTCTGAACCCACTCAAAGTATACAGTTCCACGGGATAATCATAGACACAAGATCGATATAAGTCAGAATAATTACTGCAAGCTTCAAGAGCAGACGATTTGTAAACGTGATGCACTCATGCACAAAAGAAAAAAAAAAACAACAATAAAGTGCCGAGAAGATTACTTGACAGAGTAGTTGGACATCTCGTGGCAACGTTACCTGTTGCCAAATATTGTCCTCTTTATTATCGATACCCACCTGAAAAAAAAAAAGCCCGCGGTGAAAAAATTTTGGTGACGATTTTGACAAGTCTTTGTCATTCTCATTAGCTGCTACAGCAGAGTTTTGATAGAGAATTGAAAATGTACCCTTTGCATTTCATGACATTTTGTAGTTTGAACAACAGTCAATGTGACATCATATGCTGTTCTTTCGGTTTGGGTTTGTGCATGAACATCAGGTGTTTGCTTGCCTCTATAATCACAAATTCACATTAAGTATTTAATCTTGAAAGCAGATTTTCTAGCACTGAAATATTGTGAGATCTGGCTGGATAAATGTACGAGTACTGACTGACAATATCACTGCATCTGGGTGTAACACCCACATGGGTTCCAATCGTTCCAAATCAGGCAATGAAATAACATGTTTCATCTTGCTGAGGTGGTCATCCAATAGGCTATAGTTTTTTTTTGTTTTTTTTTTTTTTGTCCCAACCTCTGCGCCACCTCAGAGGCAGTGCACCCACGCCGCTCATTCCGACACCCCGTCCACAGCCACAGCCCGGTCGGCCCCGCCACAGCACCGGCACCGGCAATCCACAGGGAGCAGTCAATGTCAAGTCGTCAAGAAGCAACCCACCGGAGGAGACACTGCACTGCTGCGGAGTTACTTCAGTGGTGTTCAGTGGCGCCTGTTCTGATCTAATATACGCAGGACACCACCTACTAAGCCCCCTACTGACGACAATAATTGCTTAGTCGCGGAGCCGGCGTGAGTGAGCTCTCCCCCCGGAGGGCGCCACCACGTCCGTCCAACGACAGCCCCCATGGACTCGCCGATACCTGTGACCCGGACGGAACCAAACCAAGGCCACAGACATGGAGAGGACATCGAAACTGAGGTCACCATGAGAGCAGGGCATGAAGGGCCACAGAACTTGAGACTTTTTTTTTATGCTGATCGATGAGAATGAGGATGATTAAGATGATGCTAAGGATTTCCATTTCGGTCTGAGACTACATGACAGGGCTGTACTCTACGCTTCCTTTCATAATATATCCCGGCGTCAACCAGGCCCGAGAGATACAGACACCTGCAGTGTTGGTCAGGAAATTTGAGCAACACTCTCAGAAACGCATCCATTAAGTGAATGAAACTCGACTGTGTGTCCCCAGTCTTCCCAACTGAGCCCGCAGCAAATTCAACTCTGGGAAGGAGCCGGTCGGGGCAGAAGAAAACCCACATGACTTCTGATGGGATTCGAACCCACAACCTCCCAGCCGGGAGTCCGCGACGCTAACCACTTCGCCACGGCGGCTGGTCAATAGGCTATAGTTATCCATAGCTCACATCCCACGTAAATGAAATACAGCAGCAGACCAGGAATCTAGGATGGCTTGTGGAAGACCAATAACTCAGCCCTTAAAAAGACATTTATTCAGTTGCACAAAGAATCCCCAGCTGACCTTTTTATTGCTTACAAATGAGACTAGCGGTTTCCCTTGTATAAAATTATATCAGCGAAAGATCATGACTGTTACTATTTTGCTCCTCCAGCGTGATCAGCCAAAATGCTGTAGAAGAGGCAGCATGAGAAGGCTACAGAGGCGATTGTAGTGCTCAAGGCGTAAACACATATGATGGCCTATGCTAATGAAGCCGCTGATTCGAGAACTGGTTTTAGTGACAGGTTACTAACTGTTGAAAATGTCAAGTCATCTGAAGCAGGAGCTCCCACAACTGACAGGCAATTTAAGGATGATGGCAGTTATCGGGGGCTACTTTATTAAAAAAAAAAAATAAGAAGAAGAAGGCTCTCGTATCAGGCTTAAGATCTTTTAGATCATTCGTGGAGATCAGGTTAACACTTTGCTTATAACTGCTACGTTGGGGAAAATACGCCACAGAAAATAGATCAAAAGTCAGCATAAGCGGCTAACGTGATACATTTCATAGCTACTAGGCCAGACAGTTAAGAGCGCAGTAACATTGCGAGATGTGTGCTATGGGTTACATAACATTTAGGGGAAAAGGACACCCGGTAGTCATCATGTTGTGTGCAGGCTAGTTAATAAGGGAGTATTTGAAAAGAAGTGCTCGCCACCAAAATATCAGGGAATATAAGTGGGTGATGTTTTAGAATATGCGGAATCTCACCATGA
>JADBJO010000759.1:540000-569285 GCA_016801955.1 Conus betulinus | reverse complement strand
TTAACTTAGACTACAGCGGACTGACATGAACAAGAACGAAAGCCTCTTCTATTCCTACCTCAGCAAAGCAGCCATTTTGAATTCTGAAAACTTCATGAATGGGTGAATGGGTGACAGCGGCTTTCAACTCCGATGACAAAATGCAGAGTGCTTGTGGTTGTTCGGTTTGGGCTGATTTCAGTTCCAACCTCAAAGTTTGCTTATGTTGGATGTCAGTTGTTCTAATGCAATGGATCCATGTGTACGCTGAACAATGAAGACTTTTGAGTTGTGTTAACAAAACACATTCAGAGAGAACATGAATAAAGATCCTGTGCGACACCACCTACGCAACTGCTTGCCAAAACTTACTGGGACAGCATGCTTCATATTACATGGCATCCTCATCAAAATTTGAGGATGAACACAACAAAAAAAAAAAATCAGATTGTAGTCTGAAATTATCACACTTCTCAGATAAATCCCCACCCCACTGAGGACCTGTTTTTCAAGGCCATTCTCATCTTTGTTAGGTGAACTCATTGTTTCTTTTCTGACCTGTCCAGTGGTCAGGTACACAAAGGTTTTAACCTGCCCCCCCAGGGAAAAAAAAAAAAACCCATCTCCCATCAATCAGTAATAATTCTGAATCTACGAAGTACTAAATGATGAACAAACCCGGAAAACATAATTCATTGTCAGCCACTTTTGTCAGTAAATGACCAAAACTAACCCATCTGTGAGCTACATTCTGATTGGCCAGTGTCTTATGACTCAGCCAGTCAACTGGCACGATACATTATACATACATATGATGCACATGTTCCCAACTGTAACTTAAAATGGTAGTGTCATGAACCGAAATTTCTGGGCCTCACAATGCTTATCCAACACTGGCAAAATAATACTGAATATTGATTTCTCCACAGCAGTTTGAAAACTATTGCTCTTGCCGAGAGGGCCTGTGGCGGCACTGACCTCCTGCCCCCCCCCCCCCCCCCCAAGGACCATCCAACCCAGGCTGCCATGCAGCCGTTTTCGTACCATCATGCTTGTCCAAACTACACTACCCTCTCAAAACATGCACCCCCTCCCTCTGCAAACCCAGTTTCATAAGGATTTCCAAAGACCTTTATTCTAAAGTTCCACTGGGACTTTATTCCCTCCAACTTTCAAAAGGTATTTATCAGCTCCGCCAAAAAAACATAAATAAACGAATCACGTGACAAAATATTATGCGTTTCAATCTCTCAGGTCTTCTTCAGGCAAGATACACTAAACTCAGGACAATGAAAATAAACCATCAATCACCTATTTTCATCCAATTTGGCACAAGATGGGCATTGAATTAGAAGGTTCATTTTCGTTGCCCTGAGTGTTTTGTCTCTTGCCTGAAGATGATCTACAAGGTTGAAACACACATCATGTTTTGTCTTGTATTTCGTTTGTCTACGTTTGTCGACGGAGCCTCATAAATGCTTTTTAAAATTTGTTTAGATTACCACCTGCAGTCGCCTCACTTTGCAACTAGATCTTCATTACTTCCCTTTGATCTGCTTCCCCCCCCCCCCCCCCCCCCCCCCCCCGGAAAGCTCTGCCATGACGACAAGCACTAATACAACAAACTAACTTACCACTTAGCAGTGACTACTGACTTCCCTCCCTTTGAACAACAGTCTCCCTGTTTATGACACGCACATTTTAACTCCTATGATGAAAGTGAGGCCCTTGTCGCAAGCGCCGCCACACGGCAAAAAATTTTCATTTCTCTTTCTTGCTCTCAGGACTGGTCGGCTCGGAGCTGGAGTCTGTGGTTGTCTGCCCTTTATCTGCATCAGCATTGCTGTCAGCCGAGGCCTCCCTTTGATTGCGGGCTTCTCGCCGCAGTTGCTTTCGCCGGATGTTGCGCATTAGGTCGGCCGACGTCTTCAGCCATAGCACCTGGGGTAGGAAGACAGATTAGTCCTTCCTTGAAGGGAAAAACAAAAAAGCAATCAAAGGAAAACAAACAAAAAATCCCAATCAGGCTGATTTTCTCAACGAACTTGTCCACTCAGAGTCACTCTCTCTTGAATCACAATGCAAGTCAGGTGCATCCTGAATTTAGGAAATGAGGTCAAATTTGTACTCTCCAATCAAGATGTTACGTTACATTTACCCCCTCTGTCAACAAGTAAGGGTCAGGTTTTTTCTGTTTTTCTTTTCACCCGGACATCAAGTCAGATTGTTACTCTGTCTGCACCAATTTCACATCACGATTTATGCCTTCCATGTATTTTTCAAGTCGGGACCGTTCTTTTGACATACAAGATACAGGGCATCAAAATTAAAAAAAAATAAATGATTTTTATTTCCTTTTCACTAAAGACCTTCTTTACATAATCCAAATAGAAAGCAACAGTCCACAAATTTTGACAGAAATAGTGCACAGTGCCATTCCACAAAATTCAGCATAATGCTACAAAGATGACTGCTGACAAACACAAACCTTTTTGTCAGTATAAATAATGAAAACATCTAAACCTACAGAAAACCAAACTCTCACTTGTGTGCCAATTTCGGTTAAAGTACTTAAACCTTTTTTCTCATATTCAGAACATCTGTTACAAACTACTTAATGTAAAACAAGCAGTTTAGGCGTCTTAATGGATATAAGTGGTCAAAAAAATCTTTGACTGGTTTTGAGAACAACTTTGTTCTCTTTTAAGCCTTTCACACAATACATGAACAGGTTTAAAAAAAATCAACTGATCTTAATCTGACAGATGGAACCAATGAAACATGTCTATAAGAAAAGTGTTTGCACGCGCACACACACACACACACACACACACACACACACACACACACACACACACACACAATCATGCATAGTGTTCAAACCAAATCTAACTTGATGTTTTCCTTTTCATTCACAGTAAAACTTAAAAAGAGACAATATATGGGTTCATCGTTTGGCTACGTTCTGTCTTTCCCCCCAAGCTTGATTACAATACATTCAGTTGTTTTTGCATGGTCTTGCCAACAGACAGACGAGCAAGCAGACACACACACACACAGATGAAAAACATAACCTCCTAGGCTGAAATACCTACATAAAAGGAAAAAAAGAGAGAGAGAAGCAGTGATAAAGAGAATGAATGAATGGAAAGAAAGGGGTGCCAGAATAGCTCAATGGTAGAGCGCCAGACTCGTAATCTTGGTGGTCCTGGGATTGCAGATTTCAATTTCCCCTGGGCCGTTACAGTACAGGGAGATTTTTCCCTCTGGGTTTACATTGGTTCTGACTCCATTTCTTAAATAAATCTTCAAATGAGACTATAAACCGAGGTTCAGTGTGTGAATGCATGCATAACACCTTGCACACACATAAAATTCTATCACCAACTTTCGAAAGAGAAGGCCAGTCTGGCCACTGGTATGGATGACATGTTACACATAGCATGCACCCAGCTTGAGAAAATGATACAATGAAGGAGGTAAGGAAACTGAGTGAACAATATTGACTGGATGACACAGGAAAGGACTGAATGAAAGCACCGGCAGGCAGCTCTTCATTCAGCACTACCAAGGTAGCAGCCCCATCGTGTGCACAAGAGTGAGGATTGTCAGTGCCTAGAAACCTTTAGCAAGGTGTTTTACGAATAGTATGTACTTATCATAAAGGTATTTCAGCAAGGCATTTTACAAATACTATGTTGTTATCATAAAGGTACTTACCACCATGACCAGGCAGTTGATGAGAATGGGCATGGAGAAGACCACTGAGATGAACAGACCGTTGGAATCAAAGTACTGCTGCCTGCTAAACTTCCTGCAACAACCACATCCACAAACATGACGATCGTGAAGAACTAATTTTACAATAACCATTATGACTCCCCAAACAACATGGACAAACGAATCTCAAGACAAAAAAAAACCATGATGCATTTCAACCTCTTAGGTCTTTTTCAGGCAAGATAAACAACACTCAGGACAACGAAAAGGAAAAACGGGCAATCACTTATCTTTGTCGTATTTGGCCCAAGAGGTCGAAACGCGTCGTCTTTTGTCTTGTGATTCACTTGTCAATGTTGTTCGGTGGAGTCATGATAATTATTTTTAACATTTGTTTAGATCTCCGCCTGCAGTCGCCTCACTTTGCAACCAACTGTGAAGAACTAGTTTCATCTTCTCTAATGCCAATGCAGCAGAAAAAAAAATGCGAGGCTCTGCATCTATGTTTGATTCCTGCACCAATTCAAATATCAGTATCATAAGACTGACTAATAACAGCAAGGGAACAAAATTAAACTCAAACTTACACCAAAGCTGTTGATTTCATTTTAAGCAATGACAGAATTTCACACAAAAATATCTGACACACCTCCCCCCCCCCCCCCCCCCTCCTCCTCAAAGACAGGGAAGGAGAGGGGAGGGGGTGGGAAAAAGGGGGAGGTTGGGGGGGGCAACCTCTCAACAAAGCCCGTTCAATGCTGCCAGCTGCCTTCCTGTAAAGTCAGCACATTTTAGTTTCACACACGACTGATTATCCTTCTCTTTTCACTCATACTTTTCCTACTTTCCAGAATGAGATGTAGAGCTTGTCTGTATCTAGCAGGCTTCCATTTTCATAGGAAGACCCCAGGTGTATGTGACAGATCCCCACTGGTATACAACAGATCACAACTTGTTACTGACAGACCCCAAATTGTATACAGTACAGCCCACTTTGCATACGACAGACCCCCATTTGTACATGTTGGATCCCCATTCATATATTTAGGCTCCCATTTAGACATGACCTCTATCTGTAAATTACAGACTATCATTTGTACGTGATAGACCCACGTGTGTGCTGCACAGACCTCTATCTGTATATGACAAGACTATTGTTTGTACGTGACAGACCAATGTTTATGTGACAGACCCCCAATTTGCATGAGATAGATCTCTAATTCAAATGTGCATAAAATGAACATAAAATTCCCATCTGACCCGTAGGAATTCAAGCCAGTGTGTCACTACATCGTCCCAAAATTTATTCCGACTCAAAACGATTTTCTCCTGCATGGATAACAACTTCAACCTTTGCATCACGTAAAAGCACTTTCGTCGAATCTGTCACGATCAAGCTCAATAAAAAAAAAAGTTACTTCCCTCTTTTTCAGAATTCCTCTCTACTGAGAACTAACAAGAGTCTACAAAACAGACTATCCACTTTATAAACTGGACCACAAGATCACATGATTCAACCAAACACAAAAAGCAAGGCAATCCCTATGAAATTCTTTTTTTTTTTCTGAATCAAAATTGACAGCTCAGCTGTGGCTTGAAGACTCCAATGAATGGAATAAAAGTCAAGCCAGCTATGCAGCATGACTGGCTAGGACTGTTACAATGATTCTGTTAATATGGACGCACAAATGCGTTGCACACATTGCAAGAGTGGCCAGCCTACACAGATTCATCAAAAGCTCCACACATTTTCATCTTTTGCCTTTCATTTGTCATTGGATTTCTGATTATCATTGAACAGATACTAGAATATGGTCAAGCAAGAACATACTTCAACACCGACGGAAAGTGTATCACATAGTGGAAAAGTCTGATGGATACAACTGTGATGGGAATCGAAGAGGACAACTCACATATCTCAAGGTTAACTTTTGAAACTGAGATAGTGTATGTGCTCACATTTATTCACTGTAGTTGATAACATTTAACTAACACTGGAAACATGAATCTGACCAAATAATGTTTAGCATAATCTGGGGTATGTTTTATGAACTTTGTCATTACCACTTTTTTTTTCTATTAATTTCTGTCTCATTCTCTTTTGTGTGTGTTTATGTGTTTCTGCCAGTCAGACCTTGCGCACGCATGCATACGTGTGTGTGTGTGTCTCTGCGCGCGCGTGTGTGTGTGTGTGTGTGTGTGTGTGTGTGTGTGTGTGTGTGTGCATGTGTGTGTGTTGTGTGTGTGTGTGTGTGTGTGTATGCATGCACGAGTGTGTGTGTGTGTTGTTTGCAAGCATATGTGCGTGCATGTGCATGCGTGCCTATGTGTGTGCGTGTGTGTGTACATGTGTGTGCATATGCATGTGTGTGTGTGTGTGTGTGTGTAACTGTGCTGTTCATGTTTTCAACAAGTGTGACCCCTAAATATTTTTGTCACCCCCCCCCCCCCGAAAGTGTGGAAACAACTTTTTTCCACCAAGACAGATGCCAAATTTCTAGGAAATAACTATCACTGCATTTGAATATGGCAGACCACCATTTGGATATGCTTGATCCCCCAATTTATGGATGATATACTCCTGTTCGTATGGGATATACCCCCTTTTGTACATCATATATCCCAATTTGCATATGATATGAAATGAAAATTGTTACCACACAATATAGACAGTTATTGGTCTTACTTCCAGTGTTTAGCTGCAAATTCATTGATGTATTCTGAACACCCCACCAGCACCACTGAAATCAAATGAGAACATACATTTACTTCAGTACATAGTGTTTCAGCAGATAGCATGTGCGCTTGCGCACACACACACACACACACACACACATTCACACATACACACAAACACACACACACACATATACACATTCAAACACACACACACACACACTGACTGACTGAAACCAATTTACTGTCAGATTAACTCATGGTTACACACACACACACACACACACACACACACACACACACTCTCTCTCTCTCTCTCTCTCTCTCTCTTCTTTTTTGAAAGGAATAAGATTATTCATCAACCAAGCTGACTTGAAGTCCATCTCGGATCATCAGCTAAAGGTTTGAGCAACATTCACATAACATCAAACATGAGGGACTATGTGCTGAGAGGATATGGAATCAACAAAGGCATCTTGAGTGTGATAGAAGCCCTATTCGAGAACTCCAACACTGCAGCGCTCCTCAACAATCAACCAGGGGAGTTCTTCAGAATGACCGTCGGTGTCAGACAAGGCTGTATCCTCTCTCCTGTGTTTTCAATTTATTCTTGGTAAGGATAATGCTTTGTATTGGCACGGCACCCCAGCCATGACCAAACTGAACAGAGTGTGGAAAAGTAACATCCGATTCTCCACAAAATTCAAACTCTACAAAGCCCTGGTGGTCTCCATTGTACTGTATGGTTGCGAGGCATGGACACTGACAGCTGAAACTGAAAGGAAGATCCAGGCTTTCGAGAGCAAATGCCTGAGGAAGCTCCTTCAAATCTCCTGGACAGAGCACAGGACCAAAATATGTACAAAGCAGAATTGAGAACCTTGCTGGACCTCAAGAACCTCTCCTTTCAACTGTGAAGAGACGCAAGCTGATATGGTTTGGGCACAACACTCGACACACCAGTCTGTCCAAAACAATCATGCAAGGCACCATCGAGGGCGGAGAGAAGAGAAGAGGAAGACAGCGGAAGAACTGGCATGAGAACATCAAAGAATGGACCGGACTCCATACACGTGAGCTGCGAAGGGGGATATTCTATCTAGTAACGTTGCCGCGTTGATTCATTTGCAACTTATAACAACAAGTAAAATTCAACACAGACAATAGTTGAACATTCATGTAAAAATTTATATCAACTGGTATACTTTAATATCCAATTATTTAACGTTTTCTTTTTCAACCTAGTAATCTTCTTTCATCCTCAGACGTTATCATCAAACCTTTTATTCATTATAGCATGCATTCATTATATCATTATCTTTATATGAATGAACGTTAAAATGGGAAAAAAAAAAAAATAGGGCCTCTGATTAAACGTGTGTGGGTTTTTTTTTTTTAAGAGAAAAAGTCTACACTATGAGCGAGAATAGCTCAATTACGCAAAATGATTTATGACAAAAAAAAGGTATAGTAACTAACTCACTCTCTCTCTATATATATAATAAAATTCATGATGATCTTCAGCTCTGTACACTCATGAAGTCTACTCTTCAGCTCTAGAGTTCACGCTGAGGAGCTTATAAAGAGTAAACTGAAAAAAAAAACGAATTTGTAAAACGGCTAGCTAAGCATTTTACCACCCTCCACCTCTTTTCCTCACTCCTCTATTCCCTTCAATCCCTCTCCACCCTCCCTTTACCCTTACCACCTTTCTTATCACCTAAATAACACATGACATAAAACGGATTGTGTAAAACTGCTTTGTGTGATTGTGAACTCGCAAACAATCAAACAGAAAGAAAAACCACTTGCACACGTATACACACACACACCTCGATACATTTTGCTCTGTGTATTGCCATGTCGTTACTTACAGAACAAAGCAAAGACAATGCCTTGAACAGTTTGATGACGACATGTCAGGTAGGTAGTGAGGAAACACAACACATGGAATGCTGCTAGCCCCCCCAAACCATGGCTCTGTCCAGTCGATCTGCACAAGGAAACCACAAAAAGCTTTATAATGATGATGATATATAATAATAATAATGATTATAGTTATAGTAATAACAACAACAATCACGGCATTATTTTCATACTTCCAGAAATGCTTAGCACATGGTTCATGCCCATCTACCATCAGCCATTGATGTATTAACCTACCCAAAATCTAAATCTAGTTCTACAATACTTCTTCCCTTTTCTTATCTTTTCCTGGTCTCAAAACCGACATTTAATTATCAGACATGAAACAAGAGCAAAGAGGTAGAAAATTTTTATCAAAGGAAACGTAAATGGAAAATTACTACGCCGCGGAACGGGAGAAACCAACAAATTTACAGATAATTGTTTTGTAATGTGTTTGTTTTGTTCTTTCGGCAGCATTGTCATTTTTCTTTTAGGGTTTTGTTTCAATTTCTGTCTGCAGTCATCTCACTTTGAAACTAACTTTATTACAGCAGGGGAGAACAGGGTGAGGATTTTATCTTCCCCAAGTCTGTAAAACCTAATGAGAGAAGGAACATATACTTCATCCATACCATAAATAATATAATTTCAAAATTTTCATACTAGACATTTACGATGATTTTGGAGACAACACTTCACTCTAGCCGGCCTTTCTCAAGTTTTGTTAGCTTGGTTTTTTGTTTGTTTCTTTCTTTTCTTCTTTAAAGTTTACATTCATTTTGAACTTAAACCATCCAAATGCCTGAATTATAAGTCAGTTTAGTGACCGTTTATAATCAAGCTGAAAGATAGCTCATAAAGTCATATCACATAATTATACTAAGCTTACACAGTTATGAAGAACATACTATAGTTAACTTAAAACAAAAGAAAAAAGAAAAAGAAAAATAGTCACTGATCCCTATAAACAAGGCTCCTTGTGCTTATCTATGTGCTGATTCCTGGCATGTTCTTGTCGCTTAATCAGTTAATGATTCATTAATAATACTAGAAGGAAAAAAAGGATGAAGCAAGATCTTTATGAAAAGCAGCACAAAAATGAATCAGCTCTGTATATCATTATATGACTTTTATAAATGGCATAATATCACATGCATACATGTACTGCTTTGATATTACATTCAGCAATAGTCTGTTTTCTTCAAATTCAATTTCTTTCAACACTGTTATCACAGAATACATGAAAATTTTTATTCTCTGTCTTTTTATTTAATTCTCAAAAAGAAACTTGTATACCTACTAGGTAATATATTGGCAGTACCTTATAGTTTGGGGGGCAAGAGGGGGTATATGTATATGAAAAAAAATGTTTTAATTCATATATATATATATATATAATTATCACTTAGTATGTAAGGCACATGTCATTTTCTCATATTCTGGGTTACATATATTACATTCAAGTGTGATTCCTGGACAACCTAAACAGTGTGAGTTTTCAGTGTGTGCGCACACACACACACACACACACACACACACACACACACACACACACACACACACACACACACACACAAACACACATTGTTACAACAATAACGCACACAAATCACACAGTGACAATGTAGTACAAAATCAAGAACTTTATGCAGATAACACATGGATTTATCCTCAAAAAACAACTAGATAAGAACTAATACAACATTATAACTGACGTTCTGACTCGACTGGTTCACAAGATAAAACCGACAATGCCAGAGCAATAAACAAATAATTATTGGGTTAATCGTTAATCGTGATTATTCCGACTCATTGTCACCCTGAAACTTGAAATCTGTACTGATAATTGATTGTTGACACGGTAAACGAGTAAACCAGGATTATCGCACTAAAGTCTACACACAGAATAATGTTTTACATGTAGGCGTATCTCAGTGTCTGTCAAAATCGGAAATGGCATTTGCAAGCCTCCTCCCCACAAAAATAATTTCCTCGCCAAACTTTGTTGCTGATTAGCATGCCAATTCCCATTCTGAGTGAAATGCATAATACTAATATATCTAAAGAAAACAACAGTACACTTCTAATGTAAGTCCACAGCCCTGTGATTTCATCTGTCCGTATTGACTGCATCTTTTCTGCTTCTTCTCCCCAGAGTTCAAAATGCACTGTATGAAGCGGAAACAGACGCAACGTGGACTCATGTGTACGGAAATGACATCATTAAAAAAGCGAAATAAATGGGTATATAATTGCAATGTTTCAATTCGTTTATGTAGCATCGGTGGTCTAGTGGTAGAATACTCGCCTGCCACGCGGGTGACCCGGGTTCGATTCCCGGTCGATGCACTTTTTTTTTTTTTTTTGTTCTTTTTGCTGTCCCCTTCATTGAAAGTGGGTATTATATATCTTATGAAGTGTTCTTCTGAGCTGCGCAAACGAAAGCCGCGCCAGCCACACTAAGACCCATTTGGAATGACAGAAACATCGCAATTAGTTTAAGATCGGACTGATGCGTAGTCATTCCATATTTCTCTATCCGTTTGAGACGTGGACTCTGACAGCTGAGCTTGAGACAAGGATTTAGGCATTACAGAAAAGATGCTTCCCACAAGATCCTTGGCATCTCATAGGCCTACAAAGACCACACTACCGACTTGCAGGTCCAGACCAGAGTAAGGCAAGCCATTGGACCACACGAAGACCTGTTTGTCCACATTGAAAAGAAGGAAAATGATACGGTATGGTCATTAATCAAAATCAACAGGACTTTGTCAAAAGCATTTTTACTAGGAACCGTGCGAGGAGGCAGAAGGAGAGGAAGACACAGGGCAAGAGATGGGAGGACAACACCCAGTGCATGGACTGGCCTCACTCTCAGCAACTGCTGAATTAAGAGCGTCTGAAACCGGAGGAGTGGAGAAAGCTGGTTGTGAAGTCTGCTGTGGCGCCCCAGTGGTCTTCATGACTCTTGGATAGGTAATAGGTGATACTAATCCGGATACCGTTGTGCATTCGGGTGTTGATGTGATGTCTCTCTCTCTCTCTCTCTCTCTCTCTCTCTCTCTCTCTCTCACACACACACACACACACACACAGAGTTAACTTCCGAATGTTATGTCGTCATAAGAGTTAAACTGTTTTCTTCCTCTTCCTAAAAGGCTGGTTCACTCAAAAACGAGTAGGTCCCAGCGCGCATGTTAAAAAAAAAAAAAAAAGAGTGTGCGACTCAGCCTGTTGGCCCTGGAGCAAAATTTGCAACAAGGGGTCGCACACGATATTCAAAATTTAAGTAGTAATTATTCCATATTTTGCGTGCACTTCCACACACCTATGCTTCACACACATGCTCTTACTCTCTCTCTCTCTCTCTAATATCACATAATTTTTGTGAAAAGACGTAAAATGAAAGTACTACTACCACGATTTTCAAAAAGTTAAAAGCAATGGCCAGGTTCCGGCCCAGGCAACCATAAAATATCTGGGGAAGATAAAATAGAAAAATCAGTCAATATGCAGATCTCAAGACTGTCGTATCAATTTGATTTTTAAATGAGACTGGATTGTGGCAATCTTGATGGCACCCGGCAGCTAGTGGGTTCCACAGCCGTACAGAACTAGGATAAAATGAATGTAAATGGCTGTCAATATTTGATGCAGTTTATCTCTTACGTCATAAATCTTCTCCTGAAATACAAATATATCTGCCTTTAAAAAGGGATTGCGATGGTTCCCTTTATGCAGCCATGAAGAGTTTTCAGTTTTTTATGCATATTTTCTTAATTTCATTTTCCCAGTTTTTACATCTTCAACCTCTGCTGCCCCCCCCCCCCCCCCCCCCCCCCCCCCCCCCCCCCCCCGTAAGTTCAAAGTTTTGCCAAGTCATTACTATGAACACATTTTAGTGTTGGCCTGCGCTTGTTTTTTCCCCACTATTAGATTGTTCGTCTTTGTATTTGTCTGACTTTATTCAAGTTTAAAAGGCTGTGCCAGTCTTGAATAAAAGTTACTCTGTGTTAGGTTTCCTTATGGGAGCAAAGACTACCCCACTTATTTACTGTTCATTGTTTGCTGTTCCCTGCCTCATTTCATTCTTCGCTGCCACTTTCATCATCGCTTCCTTCGCCTCGCCGTACTGGGTGGAGTCGAACAAAAGTGTCAGTCCGTCGGGATTCGAACGTATGGGCCTGTGGGAAGTCTGCTTCGACGATTACTACCCGCTCAATCGGCCTGTCACCAACAGACGTTACCAAGGTTGTTGGCAAGCTATCTCGTACGAAATGCGCGATCTCTACGATCATTTCTTCCCTAGTAAGTATTGTTTTTTTGTTCCCCAGTGCTCAAGTGTTTCATACTATGATTAAGTAAGGCGTTGTGGTTGACTGTACTGTGCAGGGGATTGTCGAAATGGAAAAAGGGTGGCTTCTCGATCGGAGCTTGCGCTCGGACCTCGGTGTTCAGCTGTTGAGTACCGCCCCAAACACACACACACACACACACACACACACACACACACACACACACACAGGCGTGCGCGCACATGCGCGCGCACACACACATGCATGCTGTGTACATGCACACACATAGTACATGCACACACAAACTACACATAAACATGGTATACACGTGTGGGTGCACACACACACACACACACACACACACACACACACACATATGCACACACACACACACACACACACATACACACGTACGCACACACACACACACACACACACACACACACACACACACACACACACACACACTCATACATACACACACACACACACACACACACACACACACACACACACACACACACACACACATACACACACACACACACACACACACACACACACTCACTCACTCACTCACTCACTCACACACATCACAACACAGAGCAGAAGATAAGGTGAGGGAAGATCAAAGAAGGCTGGCTTGGCAAGGTGTCAGCCCAGTGATGAAGGAGGATTCAGAGATGATCATAAATATCTCACAATGGCAACGCTTACACAGCGCTTTTCAGATCATAAATATCTCACGATGGCAACGCTTACACAGTGCTTTTTAGATCATAAATCTCTCAAGATGGCAACGCTTAAACAGCACTTGCTGTTCACTTTCACTCACAGTCATAGGATGGCAGAAAGCAGTAGCCGCAGATTGCAGCTGCAAGAGGGTTAACAGTCGCTGGGTAGATTGCAGCTGCAAGGGGGTTAACGGTCACTGGGTAGATTGCAGCTACAAGGGGGTTAATGGTCGCTGGGTAGATTGCAGCTGCAAGGGGGTTAACGATCACTGGGTACATTGCAGCTGCAAGGGGGGGGTAACGGTCACTGAGTAGATTGCAGCTGCAAGGGGGTTAACGGTCACTGGGTAGATGGCAGCTGCAAGGGGGTTAACAGTCACTGGGTAGATTGCAGCTGCAAGGGTGTTAACAGACACTGGGAGATGATTTGAGGGCAGGTGGAGGGGAGGGGGGGGGGGGGGGGGGGCTGCAGAGGATGAAGGATGAGCCAGCTGCTACAGGGAGATGTGGGTAAGGGTGGGCGATGAGGTCAGCAATTGAAAGGGTGGTGGGGACCAAGAAAAGCCATGTATGTGTGAGATGGTTAATGGTAGTACATTGGAGATAGGGAAGGTGGGGGAGGACATAGGGAAAGGGAACAACAGACGAGGAAGAGATGGGGAAAAGAGTAATTAAATCAATGAAGAGAAAACTGATGATCTGGAGGAGTTCAAGATGTTACTGGATACAGACATGCGGAAGGGATAGACAATGGCAGCATTGAGGTTTTTGTGTGTGTGGAGGAGGGGGGGGGTGGTGTGGGGGGGGGGGGGGGGGGAGAGAAAGGGTATTATTTGATGGAGATGAAGTTGGAGTAGACTGGGAAATTGCAAATAGGAGGGATAGTCGGGAAGTGATCTGCAAGAGGTACACAACTGGTCAGTCACACACATTCTCTTTCACACTCAACACAGGCATGCACGTACACATGCATTTACTCACACACACATACACTGACATGGAGACATAACATTACAGAGATTGCCTTGAACAGTCCCCTTCGGGGGGGGGGGGGGGGCACATTTCTACTCCTTCATGGGAAAAAAAAAACTCACTGCAGGCCACTCTCAGTCTGAACTGGTCATGGAAAAGGGAATCATCGAAGTCTTTGATGGAAGACGCCTGGCTCATCTTCAGGCTTTGCCAGGCGCCATCTTGGGATTCTTCAAAAGTTTGTGTAACAAATCCGCCAAACATGAACAAAATATGACGCATTTCGACCTCTTAGGTCTTCTTCAGGCAAGACAAACAACACTCAGGACAACAAAAATGAAAAAGGCAAGATAAGTGATCGCTCGTTCTCCATTTTTGTTGTCCTGAATGTTGTGTCTCTTGCCTGTGGAAAACCTAAGAGGTCGAAACGTGTCACGTTTTGTCTTGTTGTTCATGTTTGGTGGATTTGTGACAAACTTTTCAAGATTTGTTTAGATTTCGGCTTGCAGTCGCCTCACTTTGCATGAAGGATTCATTCGGAAACTGGACAAAGCTAAACTGTTGTAGCCAGACCGGTCAGTGCAGGCCATGACTGCAGGTTAACATATGACCCGCGAGGTCCACCATGGCACCACTGGCATTATGACCCGGTCACAGAGAAGATTCATATTGTGCTGATAGGTGTTAGGGAAAAGGTAGACTCCAGAGAGGGAGAGGGTTGCATGGATATATTATTTTTCTACTCTCCAGGCATGTGTGAATGACATTGCCATATCATTTCTGGGCATGTTTGTGCATGTGCCATATATGCAGAAACACTGTGCATGTTTCATTTGGCTGCAGTATAACTGAGACAAGCATGCAATGTTGTTGTGTAACCAGTGATACACTTGACTCAAAAAAATAGTTAAACGCACATACATATATCTATGCTTATTTGTTAAGATGTGTAGTTGTGGTTTGTGTATCAGTACATCTTTTTCCATACAAAATGTGTGTGATACCCTGTGTATGCAGTGTGAATACATGACAGTTTTGCATTCCAGCTTGGTTCCAAGCAATGCAAGTGATGGTGACCCTGGCGACCATACAAATAGTGGCCTGCGTCTTCCTCAACATCATCTACTTCATCCGCTGCTGTCCGGGACGCTGGGAGCGCTACATGGTCTTCATCTCTGCTGTCATGGCCTTCATTGCAGGTAGAATTTTGTAGCATTGCTGTTGGTCTTCATCTCAGTAGTTATGGCCGTCATTTCAGGTAGAATTTTGTAGTATTGCTGTTGGTCTTCATCTCGGCAGTTATGGCCTTTATTTCAGGTAGAATTTTGTAATATTGCTGTAGGGTCTTCATCTCTACCGTTATGGCCGTCATTTCAGGTAGAATTTTATATTGTTGCTGTTGGTCTTCATCTCAGCAGTTATGGCCGTCATTTCAGGTAGATTTTTGTAGTATTGCTGTTGGTCTTCATCTCGGCAGTTATGGCCGTCATTTCAGGTTGAGTTTTGTTGTATTGCTGTTGGTCTTCATCTCAGCAGTTATGGCCGTCATTTCAGGTTGAGTTTTGTTGTATTGCTGTTGGTCTTCATCTCAGCAGTTATGGCCGTCATTTCAGGTTGAATTTTTTGTATATTGCTGTTGGTCTTCATCACTGCTGTCATAGCCTTCGTTTTAGGTCGATTTTTGCAGCACTTCTGTCCACCATGGTTAGCGTCATACAGTAAACGTTATGACTTGCCACCCAGATACCATTTCAACAATGTGAATTGAAAAAGATTAATCCAGATAAAAATCAAGCTGCGAATCACAGTTCCATTTTCAGGGGGCCTGATTAGCCCCATGGGTAGGACGTCAGACCCTAAGATTCCACGGACGGGGGTTCGATTCCACCCAGGAAAGCCAGTTTGAACTTCTCTTGGGAGTTACTCTGTGCAGACTGCAGGTTTTCAGGTGTGGCAACATAGGGATAAAAGATCTTGCACACACATCAAGTTCTATTCCAATTCCGCAGAAGAATAGGCCATCATGTGCCGGTTGGATGGGTGACATGACAATAAGACACATGCACCTTGGTGTCTGATGATTGAACATCCTCCCTGAACGCGGAATGTGGCTGCCCTGATGGTGGAAATAGGAATGATGGAATCAGCAAAATTTTGCCCGATGGTGAACTTCAGACTTCTTACAGAGGAATGAAGAAAGTTCCTTTTTTTTTTTTTACACAGTTATGGCTTGTACAAGCATTTTCTTTCCCTGCCCTGGATGTATCTCTACAATGAGACAGTGGGACTATTCCTCAGTGTCTTTGCCATTTGGTTTATGACAAGTCGTTCTCTCTGGTGTGTGTGTGTTTGTGTATGTGTGTAAGAGGTGACCTCTCAAAGGCCAAGCACCTTTGCCTGTCATGCTTTATGCGGTTAATTAGAACACATTTTTTCTTTCTTCAATACATTACAATGTCATGATTGTCAAATGCAGATGTGGTTGATTAGAACACATTTTCTTTCTTCAATACATTACAGTGTTATGATTATCATATGCAGGCGTGGTTGATTAGACCACGTTTTGTTTCTTAAGACATTACAATGTCATGATTGTCATATGCTGATGTGGTTAATTAGAACACATTTTCTTTCTCTTTGATACGTCAAATGTCACAATTGTCTAGGCCAGGTTTTCCCAATGTGACAGAGCTTTGTATTGGAGGCATTATTTGGGGATTCAGCGCTGTAATTCTACGGAAATACAGTTGTTAAAGTAACAATGAAAACGCACACTTTCCATTGCAGCATCGTCTTATTATCAGCTACAGGTGTCACATGCCATGAGCATATGCTCATGGGGCAGCTAACAGATCAGTTGAATTTTTCAGTCTAAAGAATGGAACCATTACAAGTAAATTATACCATCCTGCTTAACAAATGCAAGTCTGAAAGTGTCTAGACACAGATTTCCTGACTAACTCTACAGGTGTTTGTGCGTATCTCTCAAGTCAGGCTGCGGCTGGTTTGTTGATTGTGAGTAGAGTGTTGAGTATAGACCTGCCATGTGGTCTTGGACCTGATTGGAACTTCA
The DNA here is from genome assembly GCA_016801955.1 of Conus betulinus. Lineage (NCBI taxonomy): Eukaryota > Metazoa > Mollusca > Gastropoda > Neogastropoda > Conidae > Conus > Conus betulinus. The sequence goes on along the minus strand of JADBJO010000759.1, from coordinate 551,925 downwards.
TAACATCACCATCATCATCACCATCATCATCATCATCATCATCACCATTGTCATCATCATCACCATCATCATCATCATCATCATCATCATCATCATCATCAATTTTTGTCAAAGGAAAATGCTAAAGCTGAGAAGAATTGTCTCAAACTTTGTGACCTTGTAAGTTCTAGAGTTCAGTTCATGTTCAGATTCAATTCTTTTGCACATCACACATGTGGTGTGGTCATGTTGCTTGAGGTCTTTGAAGTATACAAATTTAGGTGAGCTGTAACTGGATGGACTTAAGACCAAACTCATTTCGTGAGGGAGCGGTCACTGACTCCAGGAACATGACCAAGTAGTTGTTGCACAGCACAGACATGATTTAATACTAGAGATCACCCCATGGCATATGGGTGACATGATGAACATGGCTCCAGACCAACAGGAGATGTATGCCAGCATGACCTGAGGGCACGCAGCCTCGACCCAGCAGACCTGGAGACAGAAGCATCAGACTGAGTCAGTTGGCAGTCCACTGCCAAGGCTGGCATCAAACAAGCAGCGCAGAGAAGGCAGGCCCAGTGGGAAGAACAGAGGTGCCGCAGACAGTTAAGGATTGTGTCGGCACCAACAGACACTCATGACAGAGACTTCACTTGCAGCGACTGCAACAGAGTCTGCTGCGCAAGGTTCATGCTCTTCAGCTGCAGCAGGCACTGCAACTCCACAAATGACTAATCCACAGTGCAACACCATTGTCGCTCAAGACAGACAGATGCCTTCAATAAACGTGACCTAATATTGATGGGTCCTTGAAGGCTGACAGCCAGGGGACAGATGTGGATGTAGCTGTGTATAGATCTACTAATAAAACTGTATGGGAGAGTTGACGTGAGTGACACTGGGTAATGCCATTAAAAGGACCTGGACAAACAAACCAACAACAAAATTTTTTTAGGCTTTTCTGTCTTGTGTTTATAGGGGTATGCAGATGTGAACTGTTTTTCATTCATTTACTTTGATTTGAATTAAAAGAGGTTTTGATATGCTTAGTACAAATGTAGCACTCAAGTGATCAGTGACCTGAACAGCTTTGATCTGATTTTCTTTATTTCATATGTAATTACGGTCATTTGTATATTTTTTTTCTTAAGTTTCATAGTAAAGGAAATAACAATTTTGACTTTTGGTATTTGTTTTCTTTTTCTGTTTTAACCAATTGTTAAACATGCAGCCAGTGAAAGTAAACCTGTATTAAAATGCTGACAACCTGTTTTGATTTTTTTTTTAATCCTTGTAAAGGAAATGCCAATTTTGACATTCAGTATTTGTTTTGATTTTTTAAAACTAGTAATTATAAATGAAGCATAAGGAAGTAAACCATTACAAACAATGCTGATGACTTTTTAAAACATTTTTTCTTGTTTTCAGCTTTGTTCCTGTTCATATCGGCAATCATGTTTGGAGTCCACGTGGACACCGACAGATACTGGTTGCCGCAGCCAGATTCCACCTACCTGTCCTGGGCTTTGGCTTCTGCATCCTGGCGGCCATCCTCAGCCTGCTGGCTGCCATGTGCCAGATGACAGACTTTGTTCTGCTGCGGATGGAGAACGAGCCGTATGACCGACATGTGGAAACTGCATCACGCCGCAGTGCCAGGTACTCCGCGCCCTCCCCCTCAGTATGATCTGGCAGTAAAATCATACGACAGAGATGTCAAAACTGTGCCGCCGTCCCATCAGAATGCCGGGTATTCACCACCACAGCCTGACTCTTGGCATGATGGGAAAAATCGTACAACAACAAGACTTCTGGTGCTGCACCGCTTCCTCGTCAAAGTGGTCGATACTCAGACTCGGAGGATGATGTGAAAAAGCCACATGATGGTGGGCCTAATAGTGGACAGCCTACTCGTCAAAAAGGACGTAATTCCAAACCTCAGTATGATGATGAACCAAAATCATTTGACAGGAACCCCAGCTCTGGACGACATTCTCAAGAAAGTGGACTTTCCTCTGAGTCAGAGGCTTCAGATGATAAGCCATACGAGAATGAGACCAAGTCATATGATAGACGTACCAAGTCGGGCACGGAACGCCCAACTCGGCACAGCACTCGTCACTCAGAGCCTCCACCTGAGTATGACGATGACGTGAGACCCAGTGACAGACCCAGGGAACGATCTGCTAGGCGCAGTGCCCGCGCTCTGAACCCCGTTATGATGATGACACAAGGCCAAATGACAGACATTCCAACGCTTCGTACCATTCTCGTCAGAATCCTCGGTATTCTGAGTCTCATTCCCGTGATTATGAGACAAGGTCCCACAGTAGGCACAGGGATGCTTCACCCTCGTCTTCACGACGGAACACACGTCATTCCGAGTCTCAGCCTCGAACTGATGAGTCAAAACTGTATAACAGGCGTTCCAGTAGAGGGCGTAGTCCCTCTCGGCAAAAAATTCTCGTCATTCAGAATCCCAGTCACAGCATGAAAGATCAAGGCAGCGCTACTGATCTGATGATTGACTGATTTGGGTCGAAAAGGGCATTGGCTGAAGTGAAAGGGTTGTAATTCAACTGATGAAGTCTGAATATATTGAAAGAGAGAGAGAGTGTGTGTGTGTTAAAAGAATTTCTTGTGATTAGTCTCAAACTTTATGCATCATTTATCGTTGTATATACATGTACAGTTCATGCTGATTTTAATGTACTAATAAATTATGAATGCATGATTCTTATGAAATAAGAAGGAAGAAACTCGTCTGCCAATAATTATGTCTGATAATAAGATTGAAAATGGATTTGGCAGTTAAGCACAGGCATATTTTTCAGCAGTGCTAATGCTTTTTATCTTGATGTTGAGACTAATCATAATTGTAAGGTGCATTTTTATCTCCCCTCCTCTCCACCTCCATCCCCCATCCTTTGTGTTGTTGTTGTTGTTGTTGTTGTCCCCAGTTCATGTGTTCAGGGGAATAACTACAAGAATTACTTTCTTTCAGTTGTAGGATGTCAAAGAGTCATGATCCTAGTCTCTTTCTTTCTGTATAATATCGCCATCAACAATGTTTATCTCCGTTTAGGGAGGGGGGGTGGGGAGGAGTGGGGAGCTGTGTAAAAAAGGTGTCTGAAATATAAAATCTGAATTCCTTAAAAACATATTGTGTATCATGTCATTCACCACAAAAAAAAAATATATATATATATATATATATAAAAGAATGAAACTTGAATCTTTTGTTTAACGGCGTTTCATTCATTTGTGATATTGCATGAAATAAAGGCAACAAACAAACAGCATACCATCATTAACAAATCAACGCATGACATGTTAAAGTAAAAGATAAAGAAATTTACATGAGATTATGTATTGGGACTACGTAATATGATTTGTCCAGTAATCTATGAATTGTTATATTAAAGACAATTAACAAGTTCTTCCAAAAGCATGAACTCTCATTACAATAACTTTTTGGCAGTATGTTTAGCTTTGGGTGTAAACTTGAAGAATATACTGAATGGATAAATTTCCACCATAAATGCAGATTATATGCTCTGAATGTTTAGTTTTCCATCCATCAGGTCTTGTTCTTTGTAAGAAACATGCAGAATGTCTTGGATCAGGCTTTCGTTGATTTTTTTTAAAATCTCTATATACTTTTTTTTTTTTTTCGAGTTCACAACATTTTTTTGTTGGATGACAAAGATAATGATGACACCACTGAAAGACCAGAGTTACTGGTACCAGAACTGAACCATGTCTTTTCAAAAAAAAAAAAAAAAAAAGAAAGGAACAGAAACACTTGATTTATGATGCTTATGATGTAGAATTATTACCAGGTCTTCCACAGTTTGTAACATTCAAGTCTATCCAGGTCAAGTATTCAGTGGATTTTTTTTTTTTTTAACCATTTCTCAGGTTCTCTTTTTCTCCAAAGTTCACGTGGCCGGGGGATATTTCAGTTTTTCATCCATGATCTCAGGGACGGTGAAGACAAGGGAGATAATACTGTGAGACTGGCCAGGCCTAGTTCTGTGCAAAGGAAGAGTCAGTTCAAGGTGAAAATATATTGATGTTAACTTTCTTCCCTTGGGCCCAGCCAACACAGTGTCTGTTCTTGTCAGACATGCTGGCAAATGGACCTGGCAATTTCCTCCATGTTACCATCTTTCATTTAATGGAGGCTGTCATGTTTGATACTTAGTCTTAGGTAGCTAATGGTGGGGGGGAAGGCTGTTTTTTTTTTTTTTTTTTTTTTTTTTTTTACAGGTGATATTTTTCATGCAAATGGATTAGAATAGAAAGTTGAATATTTTCTTTAATTTTTTTTTTTCCCAAAGTGTTACAACACTGTTTTGATTGTAGGTAAAAGGAGTTTGATAGCATATGTAGTTTTAAAAAAAAATCATAGTTTACCCCTTCTGCCAGATTAATGATAGGGTATTATATTTGTATTAAGAGATGTGATTTAAACCCAAAAAAAAAAAATCATATTCAAGAAGGGAGAGAATTAGTTGTATAGCATCCATTGAGAAAGAATTAATGTCCCATGTTGTTGATATAATCAGTTTCCCTCAAGTGGAAACCTCAAATGCAGCCAGACATTTTTGGAACTTGCTTAGCCCCCTCAGCCTTTCGCTGCTAAACATCACTGATGGGAGACCACCTGCACCAAATTTGAAGGAAACTATGCTCTACATAATTATGTAGACTTTGAAGATGCGATTCCTTCACTTGAGTCACAGTGCAGTTAGCTCCCCTACCTTCTGGAAGTCCTGTGCTAGTAACTTCCTCTTTTCTATAACTCTTCTCTTCTCTGCCTGTTGTTTACTGATGTCTTTCATTTTTTTTCTGCCTGTGTGAACCATTCTTCTGTCTCTGTGCTGGAAACTCTTCTATTGATTCTTCAGTCACGGTGTATGATATGCCAGCTTTTTTTGTGTAATCTGGTGACTGGGAAGTGACAGTTACACATTAGCTGCCCATGCTGGTGTGTCCAATTGTCCATATGGCATTTTTCATGCATTTTGTGTTGCGTTCAGGTGTTTTTCATTACGTTTTACACAAATTTTCAAACTCTGGGTTTGAGAAATGAAGGGAAATGGCTGACACTCCCAGCGCTGACGAGTCTTGTCTGCCGTAAGGATGTTGGTAGGTTACATGAATTGCTTTTTGTTTTTCCCTCCAGGAGGTAATCTTTCATGACCTGATCTGTTCAGGGAGCGACCTTTTTTTTTTTTTTTTTTTTTTTTTTTTTCAGTTTTACAGCCGTGAAAAGGCTGTGGGTAGTTGGTTGACTGTAATTAAAAACACACACACACACAACTAAAAACTGTACACTGGCTCACCATCTGATCTCAAGGTGTTTACAGCCTCTCACTTGGCAGCCAAATCAGTCTGCCCCAAACTGTCACGAAGATGCTGCTGCAGTCCCTCATTAAGAACCCTGATCAATCTGCCTCATCCTGACTCGGAAATGATCCAGTCTCTCACTGACAAGTGAAGTCATCTGAAGCGGTGTAGGGATTAGTAAGCCTCCGAGACTTTGAACCACAGATGTTGTATTTTTTTTTCCAGTCTCGTATTCCAAAGTTTCCATAGGTCATGCGTATTTCCGGGAAAATAGGGAAATAATTTCACTGGTTTAGAACTTGAATGCATGCAAGATGTGAGCTCCAAGAATTTTGCAACTAGAAACATTTACCCAAAATACAAATAGACACACCAAACAAGGTGCGAAGAAACACATATTTCATAGACACTAGGAACAACTGGTGACTTGATAAATGTGTCCTCTTCTGACATCACAATTATCAACATTAATTAATAAAGATGCATGAATCAATATTCTCCAGTCACTGTTAGTAGGAAAGTGGATAGAAACATTTTGCAGTGTTTATTTTTGCCCTTCCTGTTGCATTTTCACTGTGAGACAAAAAAAAAAGATTGTGGTTAAACAGTTTTACTGATTTCATGTCATTTTAAATACCTACATCTAACATGATGATGAATTAGCCCACTGCATTTTTCTGTGATGCAAAATCATGGAATAAAGATGGTATACTGTTTGAAATTGTGGTGGGATTGGGTCATAGGAACAACATAGTTGAGTGAAACTCACAGGATACTAATTACAAGTTGAAAGAGAAAGTAAGATCCACAGATTTTGCTAACACTGTCCCATTTCATAACCTACACTGTCACAGGTAACTAAGATGCCCTTCTGCAGGATCTAATACAGAATGCTCTCTGTCATCTCCATCTGAGAGAGCTGGCAGCCAGCTCAACTAAAGAACTCCAAAGAATGAAAAGAAGTCAGAGGATTTTGAAATGTAAAATGGAAATGCTGATCATATAAAACATTGCAGTGTGTTGTTCGGTATTGCCCTTCTGTTTGCATATAGACCTTCAGCTATCGCAGTGGGACGGTTTTTTTTTGCTTTGAATGTAGCTTAGATTAATGAAAGAGGGACAATTCTGACAAGCTTGAATGTTCAGGGGCATTCCCCTGCCCCCCCCCCCCCCCCCCCCCCCCCCCCCCCCCCCCCCCCCTTTCTGAAGTTACAAAATTTTTCCCTTCACTGTTCAGAAAATGGCAAATGTGCTTCCATGTATGTAAGTGCAATCAGTATGTGAGTGATTGCAAGACAACTTACGCAGAGCTTTTATATTGATGTGTTTATCAGTTTAGTAATTAAAAAAAAAGTTTGATTAGTATGTACAGATTGGATGGTCAGGACAGGAACCTGTATGCATGAAAATCAGCTATGGGATTGTGATGGTGATGGTGATTGTGGATAGTATTATCTTGTGACTGGGAATGTATTTAAAATCACAGGTTCAGATTTCACTAGTGTCATTGTTCAGAGATGCATTTACATTCATTTCAGGTATCACTGATGCAATATGTAGCAAATATTAATCAAATATACATTTGCGCAGCGTCTGACTTCCTTCTTTACGCAGCTATGGATAATAAGCGAATGATTAACATTCTGTGCATCTGCTGAGACCACAAAATGTTTTGTTGTACATTTGGAAAATAAACATGTGCTTTACACAGATGAATTTCAAAGCTGTTTGTTTCCATCTGTCCAATGCTCACATGAAATGCGTCTATACACACAACATGACTCACAGCTCACTTTTGTTGCCTCTAGCAGCCAGGACAGGATGTAGAGGTGTCATGGGTTTATGGAGTCAAACTGATAGTTTAACCCTTTCTGCGCAAGGTATTGTATGTAAATTCTTTGTACATTACTTCTTTCCTTTTTATAATAATAAAAGTATGTTAAAAAAAAAGAGAGAGAGACTGCAGATCTCAACAGATTTTGATTGTGTGTGTGTTTTTTCAGAATAGACTTTCAGCGGCATATCATCCTCCAAAGCCCATATCTTTGAGTATATTACCCTGTTTTGGGATGCCACAGGCTTTTTCAGTAAAAACTATGTCCACATTTGGTGAACAGTCTTTCTGGACCTCTCCACTCTCTCTTACGCACGCACGCACGCATACACACACGCACGCACGTACGCATGCACGCATGCACACACACACACACACACACACACACACACGCATATGCATGCACGCACACACACACATAGAATTATAGAAGTTTCCATTTAATCAATGAAAATTCTCATTACAAAAATAATTCAATAACAAGGAATGAATCAAAACAAAACATCTATCAGGAATGCACAGTGTACAGTATGTAATGCATGCTCATCAATCAAGTTTCTCTCTCACAACCTCATGAAAAACGTGTTTATAAAGTAAGCAAGAAGCAGCAATTTTTTTTTTAAACTATCTACAACATGCACAGAAACATAGAGACGGGTCAAGTGATCACTAAAGTTATTTCCTCGCACTCATGTTAAAAGAAATCTGAGAAACTATCAGAGACGTGAAAGTTGATCCATGAAAATGGGATTTAGTTTCAAAGACACTGTCAAAATTGACATCAACCTAAGCTTGCTTACTTCCAATATATTGATGAAAATCTCATAAAACCTGTGGATGCTTGTGGTCAAATGGTTACAGCATTGGCCTGTGGAGCTGACGGTTGTGGATTCAAACCCTTCATTAGATCAAATTTCTTAGGCTTGAAAACTCTCTCTGTCCACCCAGCAGTAAAAGGTACCTGAATCAGTTCAGGTTAAGTTAATGGCAGCTGAAAGAGAGAGGGATGGGGTCTGCCTTCCATCATGCCATGCCCTACATATGGTGAAACTGACAGTTCCCCCACTCCTGTGTCCAATAGACTACAGGCACTTTTTATGAACCCAGTAGGAGCAGATATTAAACCGTGTAAGGCACACGCATGCTTATACTAATCTGTTTCAGTGACCCAAAAAGTCTTATCTTCTCAGTTCACTGATATCAAATCAGTGAAAATCTAAATATACAACTTTCCAACAATGAGAGGTTGAATCTTCAGTAGCACACTGAGAAAAGAATCTGGAAATTCTTTTACACAGAACTGGAGAATTCCTCAGCAGATTTTTTTTAATAAAGAATTACAACAACAGGGAGTCTCTATAAACCAACTCTAAAAATTTCGTGAACATTTTCTTGAATTCATCAAGAAATCCCCTGCACTGACCGAAATCCGTTGTATAACCGAAATATGAAATGTCTCCTCATGAAAAATTCAGACCTCTTTCATAGTTCACAATTCTGAGCCAACACTGGAGAATTATTCTCCACCAGTAACCCTTCTTCTTGATCAACGTCTTCACACAATGCTCAAATATCAGAGCTGGTATTTTCACTAAAAATGTGAACACACACACACAAAAAAAAGAAACGAGTCTGAAATAATGCTATAATGCTATAATTAACACAACGACAGCACCAGGGGCAGGTCAGTTCGGGGGAAGCAGCAGCAGGTCAATGCAATAACACTAAAGGTGAGAGCAGCCAGAAACCTTACCCTCTACTTTTGCATCCACAGATAGCAATGTCTTTCTTTTTTTGATATTCCAAGAGCCTTGCTCGCTAAGCCTTGTGGGCATCATAATGTTTCTCTATTAGTTAGTGTCACTGTAACCATTCCCTGTCACAGAGATATGAAAGTGAATGAGCTTTGATCATGAAAATACATTCTTCATCCTTTCACCCTGTAAAGCAGAAAAAAAAAAAAAAAAAAGAAACTACCAAAAAAACATTACCCTCCCTCGAAAAACTAGAGAGGAAGACAGAAAGTAACTTCATTTGTTTTGGGAGACGTTCAGATCAGACATGGTGCAAAATGATCTTGAAACTAAAATTATCTGTAGTAAAATATATCCCTAATGGGTACAAAGTAGAACTCTTCACCATACAGGGTTCATACTTGAAAGAAAAAAAAGAAAAAACAAAAAAATCTATTAGCAAAAAAATTCATAAACTTTAGACCCAAGTAGACTAAATTTCTACACTCAATATACAAAGATTTCCAATAAGTCACATCAAAGACAAACACTCACGTATAACCTTATCTCTATTTCAGAGTCATGGCTGTACACAAAAGACAGTATTCATCAATTTGATGCTACTATTCTGAAATCTCTCCAAATAACTAAAACATTCCAGTGGTTAGTCTTTCAGTCCTTGCTGGAAGCTGGATTTCACTTGCAACGACGACCACAACATCTTTTCTTCAAATTGTTTTTGCAAAGGCCAGAATATCAAATTTACAGACTTCTCAGATCTAAGTCAATTTGTACAGACTTTCAAGACCTTATTTAGCAAACAAAAAAAAGGACCATTCAAACTCTGCTAGACAGATGAAATAAAAACTGATCATTCATTTCACTGGTCAAGGTTGATCCTAGCCAATCTGTGTAAATGAATGGACCGTAAGTTTTCTGATCCATACAAGAAATACAAAATGGTCCTATCATTGGTTTGTTTCATCAAACTTACAAATGTGCTCTTGGATTTTTGCTTTCTACTCTTTTTTTTACCTTGAAAATTTTCAGTTACATTACAAAGTAATAATATACATGGAATGATGGAAGCCTTTATGATAATCTCTATCTGTCATGGTGAATACTGTGAGGTTATGGATGAGATTATTTGCTTCTGAAAATCAACTAGTCCAAGTTGACATGTTTTCAGTCTTCTTTGGGACACATCCTCCTTTCTTCCACGTACAGAGAGTGCAACTAATCCAAAAAAAAAAAAATTTTTTTTCAGTTTTCTCCCCTCTAAAAAAAGCCGCCTCAAATAAATCAACATCACTGTATCTTAAGAAATGATATTGCTTTTCAAAGAGCTTTGTTTCAAGTCAAAACTAGAGTCCATAATGGTTATGATAAGGTTTGATTATAAATGCTTCAGTATGTATGGTGATCACATTCTTTCTCTTTTGCATGCACACACAGCCTCCAGAATATACAAAGTATAAGCGTAATGAATTTGCAAAGAATGTACATATTTACATAAACAACTTTTATATAGTGTCACTAAGAATCTTCTCCTTTTAAGATATATAATTAGAAATCATTAAATCTGTATAGTTCTAGTTTTCTTACAAAGGCACTTACAGAAAGAAAAAGAATAACCTCCCATCCCCCAACACAAATCCCCCCCCCCCCCCCCCCCCCCCTTTTTTTGTGATATGAATACACTTACATACAGGAGAACAAAGCCAGTGTGAATATGGATACAAAATAGTTTCACTACGACTGCCAAGCAATAGGTACATATTACAATAATTTTCTCAGAATAAACATGGATCAAGAATACTATTCTAATATTACATTGTTGTAAAAAGCCCGTGTTCCTACTGATATCTCACATAAGGAAGAAGTGGAAGAAAAACTGTAAGTTGCATAAAACGTTTCTCTGCCTGTACATTATACCTGTTAAAACAACGACGATTTGGTCATCAAGTCAAGTTGTAATCATTACAGCCCACCTGACTGTCTTTACACAGAGCCTTTCAGGGCTGACTCACTCACACAGGGAAAAAACGTCACACCACGAAACAAGTCAGATCATCAGGAAAAATATCTGTGGAAAAAAAAAAAAAAAGCGGCAATGACATGGTTGTCGAACGATAGATGTCTTCTGGCATATACATATAAAACTAGGCCTTGCCAAAAGCTCTACATTCCCCTTTATTCATCACGCCCAGAATTACAAAATTTTTTTTTTTCCATTTCGATCATGTCAATGTCAAAATAACCGTTATCTTTATTTTAACAAAACTTTTTTGTCTTTATTCATCTAGACATTATTTTTGTTTTAACAATCATTTTGTCTTTAGTCATCTACGTTAAAACACCTAAGCTAAGCATTCACACACACACACACACACACACACACACACACAAAATATGACAAACATGTACAGGCATACAGACAGATAAACACACACAACCATGCAGTTCTGTTTCTTCGGTCAACAGTTTTTAATTTCATGATCAATGGACAGTGAACTAAACAGTCATAGACTAAGGTGTAGCTTCTCCTGTCAGTTTACTGGTTACAAGTCATGCATATGTGTGCGTACATGGACAGCAGTGTGTGTAAGAGCACACAGCATTTATGTGCACACAGGTGACTACATATAAAGGAGACACTCGGAATTAGACAGTCATTCATTCACTGCAGTGTAATCCCATGCCATACATTTCATAAAATATTCTAAATGCAGACAGCACGACACATTCAAACCCATTCAGTGGCACATCCTCATCCGTCTATTGTGTGCAAAATAGGGCACCTTTGACAGAGATTTATGACGAAAACTGAAAAGCGTAGATTTGTTTTTCCAATGACACTAAACCTTGGGAACAAACGCAAATGTCAGTCTCCTCATGCCTGGTAACTATTTGCAATAACGAAGACACATCCTGATTTTCATGAATCTAGTAACAGGTGCTCATCAATCTTCTCAAACAAAAACGAACATCAATCAAACCCTCACTGTACAGAGACCA
>JADBJO010000759.1:485000-535000 GCA_016801955.1 Conus betulinus | reverse complement strand
CTGAAATTTCCTACAGCCATGAACATTTATACTTAATATGACAGGATTAAGTTTAGTAGTGCAGGATCCATTAAAAAAAAATTGTCAGTATTCTTGAGTGTAGTGGTTGTTGTTTGTCTCCCCTTGTAGACAACTGTGCAATATGATTTGTAGCAGATCTGGTGTGGTAAATCATTGTGCTATGACCAAGATCTATGATGTTTTTAATTTCCTACCTTTTTTGATTGCCATTATAGTCACAACACACACACACACACACACACACACACACACACACACACACACACACACACACACACACACACACACGCATACACACTCTTCAAATAAGAAATCTGTTGAAACTTTATCTGTATCACACACACACACACACACACACTTCAAATAAGAAATCTGTTGAAACTTCATCTGTGTCTGCCTGTGTATTTGTATGAGAAGTTTTTGATCAATTTTCATAAAGTCCTTTACTTTAAAACAACAAGCCTGCACCGTGTGATTTACAGAGCAAAAACTCCTTCTTGATGTCTGTCTGGCAGAGTTTCAATTTTTATGACTTCAAGGCTTGGTCACACTGAACGGAACTTGTTTCCCATGTCCCATGAACTGATGAACGCTGAAGTGAAGACATTTTACTTATTTGAAACAGAACAGCTATATTGATATATGTTCTTTTTCTCTTCAAAAGCACATAGATCTACGCAAAATACTGTGCACCTGAGTTACGACTGGTTTGTTGATGCTGAGATTGTTGAAATGTTCAACCTGTTAAATTATCGAAGTTACTTCCGGGGTTGAACAGGTGGTTCGGATCATCCAAAATAACACCACCCACAATTGCCACTGCCCCCAAGATCAAGGTCCAGATCTGTTCCTCAGATCAGTACACTAAATTTCATCAATTCTTCAGGACTTACGAGGGTTGATCCAATGCCAAACTGGTCGGTACTCGTAGTGGAAGATCCACCAGCATCCGTTGTACCTCTTGCCCAGGTAATCTTTGTAGTAGGTCCAGTCATTGAAGCATACCTCCCACAAGCCCATCCGAACGAACACTTTCGTGTTGCGTTTGTGTGGAAATCTCTCAAGCCAGTGAGGGGTCGAAAAAGCCACTACCATGCAAACAAAAGCCCAAACACGTGAAAATCAACCCGAAGGTTGTTACTAATCGTTTAGTCCGCGTCAACGCCATCTTGACAGTTGACGACAATTCCGCGGTGAAGGTTTACAGAATGACACAGTTGGACGAAGCTAAGCTGTACAGGTGCGAGAGGGGTGTCGGGGTGTGGCAGGTACAAAATTAGTATTTTTCGTACGCTGTGAATTACGGAGGGAAGATGTATCTCTCAGTTTGTCAGTACACCCTTGAAAAACAAGAGGATATCATCTGTTCAGATTTCGCCTCAAATTATTCAAACTCTGGAAGATAGGTTTTCAATCTAGAGTTTCGGTTACCTCAAAACAAAATAGAATACTAAAAAAAAATTCTGTGGTGTTATCATGAAACTTCAAGGTTTTTCCTTTTGACAAATTGGTACCGACTTTTTTTTTTTTTATGAATTAAACTTTTTTTAAAACTTTTTTCCCAATTTTAATTCTTTGATAACGAACTGATCTGGCGTTACAAAGTCTGACCCGCGTCTTCAAGTGGAGCAGTCCAGTGTAAAAGCCAATCAAAAACTGTGAGAACGCACTGTCGCGAGTACAGCGTGAATGCAGTGTGTATGTTACTAATACCGAGCTCTACTTAGTGTGACTCACCTGTGTTTTTGCTGCTAGAAGCGACACAAGGTGTGCTCTCACAAAGTCTTGTCACCTGTCCGCGGAAGTGTTGTGAATCAGAATGGCGACACAAGCGTTCTATCGGATGGGCATGGTATGCGCCATCGTTGCCTTCGTCCTCATGTTCGTCGCCTTTTCCTCTCCGTACTGGTACAAGTCATGGACGCGAGTTCACAGTCCTTTCGCCAACATCGGTCTGTGGCATGTGTGTCTGTCTGGGTTCATCATGCCGCGCGATCCTGCCATGAAGTCATACGTCGGCTGCTGGTGGATCCACTCCACAGAGTTTGAGCTGGTGGCTGACCAGATTATGCCAGGTCAGTTTTATGACCATGTGAATCCTCAAATTTTTAGGCCATCCGTGCCTTTTAACAGATATATGCCCTTATTTGGTCATGTACAAATATACATGCCATGTAGAATTTTCGAAAACTTACTGAGCGCATCATAGTCGCAACTTCCGGTATTGGGTTTACTTTCACATTCAATGTGTTCATGAGCCTGGTGTACACTGTGTTCCCATTCAGCTTCAAAAAGAAGTGGGGGGGGGGGGGGGGGGGGTCAGCTTCAGTCCAGATCCAATTAATAGAATTCACAAAAATTCATTGGGAAATTCAGAGATTTGATATATAGAGTCAAAGCCAATGAGTGGTAAGTCTTAATTTAATTCAGTGGATAGTGCCAACACAAGTCAAAAAATGATTTAGATCTAGTTTTAGCCATGGTTAATGGTAAATTTCTTATGTGTGATGTTTGTACATGTACATGTATTCAGAGGTGCTGATGTTCAGTGTAGCAAAAATTGGCAGAATTACTAAAACAGCTGCAGTGGTTCTGTTGCTTTTGACCAAGGAATGATGGTACAACAAGCCTCAAGACACACCATGCTTTATGAAATTTGTGTTAATAGACTGGCATGTTTGTGCATTCCAGTAGAAGAAGAAGCCACAAAAACTGGCAGTTCCATGGTTATTTCCTGCTGTGCTGAGAGTCGTATTTGCCAACACCAAATACACCTTTCACAGTCATACCCTAGAGAGAGTATCCTCTATAAAGTATCTTGGGGTCACGCTACAGACCGACCTCTCCTGGAATGCCCATATCGACACTTGTGCCAAGGCAAACAAAAGACTAGGATCCTGAGGAGAAACCTAAAGGTGTGCTCCAGCAAGACCAAGGAGCTGGCATACAAGATGCTGTCAGACCCATTGTCAAGTACACCTGCTGTGTTTGGGACCCCTACACCACCAAACCCATCCTCAATATCGAGAAGATCCAGCGGAGGATAGGCGCGTTTTGTCCTGAACCAGCATAGAAACACATCCAGCGTTAACGACATGCTTGAAGAGTTACAGTTGACCACGCTCTAAGAATGCCGCTGCACTTGCAGACTCTCCATGCTATACAAAATCCAAAACGGTCAAGCATGTGTGTGAAATGCAAAGACTTGAAGCCCCTGCCACCCACAAGCAGAAGAAGCCACAACTTGCAGGGGTTTTTTTTTTTTTTTTTTTTTTGCTGTCCCAACCTCAGCGCTACCTTAGAGGCAGTGCACCCACACCGCTCATTCCAATACCCCATCCACAGCCACAGCCCGGTCGGCCCCGCCACAGCTCCGCCACCAGCAATCCACAGGGAGCAGTCAATGTCAAGTTGTCAAGAGGCAACCCACCGGAGGAGACACTGCACTGCCGATGAGTCACTTCGGTGGTGTTCAGTGGCGCCTGTTCTGATCGAACATACCAGGACACCACCTACTAAGCCCCCTACTGACAACAAAAATTGCTTAGTCGCGGAGCCGGCGTGAGTGAGCTCTCCCTCCGGAGGGCGCACACCACCTCCATCCAGCGACAGCTCCCATAGACTCACCGATAACGGTGACCCCGACAGAAACCAAACCAAGGCCACAGACATGGAGAGGACATCGAAAACTGAGGTCACCATGAGAGCAGGGCATGAAGGGCCACAGAATTTGAAGACAATTTTTTTTCTTTTTTATGCTGATCGATTGATCGATGAGAATGAGGATGATTAAGATGATGATGCTACGGATTTCCATTTCGGTCTGAGGCTACATGACAGGGCTGTACTCTACGCTTCCTTTCATAATATATATCCCGGCGTCAACCAGGCCCGAGAGATACAGACACCTGCGTGTTGGTCAGGAAATTTGAGCAACACTCTCAGAAACACATCCATTAAGTGGATGAGACTCAACTGTGTGGTCCCAGTCTTCCCAACTGAGTCCGCAGCAAACTCAACTCTGGGTAGTTGCCGGTCGGGGCAGAAAAACCCGCATGACTCTGATGGGATTCGAACCCAGGACCTCCCAGCTGGGAGTCCGCGACGCTAACCACTTCGCCATGGTGACTGGTACAACTTGCAATTCTGGCGCATCACTACTCACACAGACTACTGCAAGCATGCCTTTTTCCCCCGTACTATCCGTGACTGGAACGATCTTTCGGCAGAAGTTGTCAGATCTCCTACCCTGGCCTCCTTCATTTCGAAGGTGACCAGGTCCTCCCAAGTAAATTTTTTTTTTTTTTTCTCAAGCTGCTCAATACCCTCCAGTATGTCAGTAATTGCCGAATACTCGGCAGGTGGACATTATTGAGGAAGAAGAAGAAAACTCTTTCTTCTCCATGATTGTACATGGTTGAAACAGATGTTGTGTTCCTAACCTTGAGTGCTTTCAGCATAAAACTCAATTCAGTCTTTTTTTCCCCCACACTGTGCAAATTCTGAAACCCTACTTGTCAGAAATTGTGGACATTGACAGCTCGATGTTAATGGGTCAGACTTGCACCCATCAGCTCTGCTGCCAAAACACAATTTACCATTCAACCACAGAGCCTGATCATGATGTAGCAGATGTGTGTATTCACTGTGATAAAATTTTGCTTCTTGTTTTTAATGTTAAATCCTCTCCAACTGGTCCATATCTCCCTTCAAGAACAGGTCCCTGAAGCCATATCCCAGTAATGTGCAGACAAGCGCAAGGCATGCATATCACTTGCTGTGGTCAACAGATATTTTGGCAGAGGAAGCAAGAGGAGCATTCAGAAAACCTACAAGTGTTACAACTGAATTTAAATAAACCAGCAGTTTTGTTGTGTGGTTGTATTCCCTCACCCAACTTTCACTGTCGATGCCAAAAAGTCTGTAAGAAATGTGTATGTTTCAGCCTGGTTCCGGATCATTCAGATGCTGTGTGTGTTCACACTGCTGCTGGACCTGTTTGGCATGGTCTTCCTCCTCTTGTATCTGCTGGATGGCCCCCGCAAAGCTCTATGAGAAGGACAGGGGCAAAATGTTCATCATCGACTCCATCCTCATGCTGGTGTCAGGTAAGACCGGGAAGCTTGGGGATACAGAGTGAACAGCATTCTCCTTGATTGACTGCTGCGTTGGTTTGTTTTTTTTTTCTCCTCCATTTCGAAAATAATATCACTGGGAACAAAACGTTTTCACCATTTATATTCATCCACTCACCCAGTTCTCTGTGCAGTCAACCAAAACTCGTTCATACAATGAATTTGTAGGTCATTGCCTTTCGTGATTACAAGACCGTTTTTTGTCATTCAAGTTTTACCTCAGTGCGCAGTCATAGATATGTCAAAGCTGTAATTTACCATACTTGTAGAGATAAGGAGCAAAATGAAAGTTTTAGTGTAAAAGCAACTGTATGAATTGAAATAACAACAGGCTTTAAAAAGTTTTAGAAATTGTGAAATTATTAGGATGCTAAGAATTACAGTGAACATTTCCAAGCTGATTTATGTTAATCATTTATTGATAACACTGCTCAGTGTAAATTATTACACATAGTTCATGTAAAAATCTTAATGTAATTTTTTTTATTGTCTTGTTACTCCAAAAGGCATCATGTTGTTGTCTTTTTTTTTTTTTTTTTTTTTTTTTTTTAATGTAAAATTACTTGTTTTCAGCGTTTTTCGTGTTCCTGATTTCCTTAATATTTGCGGAGATGAGCAATGATGGGGACTGGATGCCACGCCCATGGATGAACTACCTGTCATGGAGCTATGGTCTGTGTGTGCTGTCTGGATTCTTTGCTGCATTTGGGGGCATGGTTCTCTTCATCCTCGGCCTGATTTTCAAGGTGAAATTAACAAAGGATGAAGAAATTAGGCAAATGAGAGAGAGAGAGAGAGAGACGGCGAATGTGGATGTATTTCTGGCGCCTGCATTGGATGATGAAATTCAGGGATGTATTAAAGCATGGATGTTTTGTCCACAGAGCAGTTTCTCTTTCTTCAAAATTAAGTTAGCCCTCAAATCTGCTTCACAACCACACATTTTCAGGGCTTCAGATTGCTGGCACACCCACAACATATTCGTGTAAAATTTTGAAATGGCGTGTCACATGTACTTTTGCACCTGGCTGTCGCAAGCCATTGCAGTCATGCAGAGTTGGGGTGCGATCCTCCTCTCTCTCATTCAGTCATGTGGAGTGGCAAAAGTTGATATATTGTACCATTTTACAGCACCATAGTTCATTCAGAGACATGAATGATCAGCTTTGGATTGAGATAGAATGGAAACAGTGACAAGATTTGTCACCACTGGGGGGGGCGGTGGGACAGGGAAAGGTGGGGGGTTAAGAGGATAACTGGAGAGGTAGAAAATGTGAAGTTATGCTTTATCTGAACTCTACCCTGTTATGCACGTTTTTTTTTGTTGTTTTTTTTTTCATCCACCATTGGTTTTGATTTTTTATTCCTTTTCCCTCTATGGAATAATTGCATTTCCCCTGAGGTGAAATGCAAGAGCCTGAAGAATGGGATGGAATGCGTAGTTGAAAATATTTATGTATCATCAATTTACATAGGTCATGCATGAATATGTCTTACTATATATGTGTGAAAATCTCTACGCACTGTCCTCTTTCTGCGCATTTGTAAGCTGTCATGTTACTTGAATAAAATGTGTTTTGGGGGGGAGGGGTGGGGGGGACTCGAGGACTGATATAAGAATGTCCCCTTGTTTCACACTGCGGATGTTGGCTCCATGTTTAGTGCATTCATTGTACTGTGCAATCAGCAGGGAGAAAATTGCCACCACATTGATACAATCACAAAACCGGTCAAAAGAGCTCAAGCAAGATTCTTTTCAAAGCAAATCAAACATCAAGTTTCACTTTTTAAACAAGATGCAATCAATTATTTGTCGCACATTTAGGTGAAGGACATCTCTCTCTCCCTCTCTCTCTCTCTTTCTCTTATCTGTCATGCACACACACGCACGCACGCACGCACGCACACACACATACGCACGCACGCACACACACACACACACACACACACACACACACACACACACACACACACACACACACACACACACACACACACACACACACACACACACACACACACACACACACACACACACACACACACACACACACACACACACACACACACACACACACACACACACACACACACACACACACACACACACACACACACACACACACACACACACACACACACACACACACACACACACACACACACACACACACACACACACACACACACACACACACACACACACACACACACACACACACACACACACACACACACACACACACACACACACACACACACACACACACACACACACACACACACACACACACACACACACACACACACACACACACACACACACACACACACACACACACACACACACACACACACACACACACACACACACACACACACACACACACACACACACACACACACACACACACACACACACACACACACACACACACACACACACACACACACACACACACACACACACACACACACACACACACACACACACACACACACACACACACACACACACACACACACACACACACACACACACACACACACACATCTAGAGACAAAGTCCTTGTGTAGTAAATTTATATGCGGAGACACCAAGGAGTTGCTTGGTACCAGCCGCCGTGGCGAAGTGGTTAGCGTCGCGGACTCCCGCTGGGAGGTTGTGGGTTCGAATCCCATCAGAGTCATGTGGGTTTTTCTGCCCCGACCGGCTCCTACCCAGAGTTGAGTTTGCTGCGGACTCAGTTGGGAAGACTGGGACCACACAGTCCCGTTTCATCCACTTAATGGATGCGTTTCTGAGAGTGTTGCTCAAATTTTCTGACCAACACTGCAGGTGCCTGTATCTGTCAGAGCTGGTTGATGCTGGGATATATTATGAAAGGAAGCGTAGAGTACAGCCCTGTCATGTAGTCTCAGACCGATGGTTTGCCTCTTAACGACTTGACATTGACTGCTCCCTGTAGGGCTGACCAGGCTGTACACACATACATACATATATACATACGGGGGATGGATGATTCTTGTCATTAAATTCCCCTGAGGAAGACCTGTTACAGGCCAAAATATTGGGAAGAATGATATAAGTCTGTTGTTTTTATCTTCGTTTTATGTGTGTTTTATATACACACATTTATATATATATATATATATATATATATGTATGTGCATAAGTATGAATTCTTTTGCGCTTTTTGTACCTGCAGTTATTAGGTTCATGCTTGTCAAAGATAAGTCAATAAGCATAACTTTAGTTAGGCTGAATATTCACATCATAGTAGAAGTTAGATTTACATTTAAACGCAATTTACATATGAGCATTAGACAGATTTAGCTTTGATAGATCTCTACAGGTTAGGCAAAAGCTTGAGTTGTTTGATCTGATTCTGAAGCAGTCATGGGTTTGCGGGAAGCCAGAATTCTCACTTTTTGTTGTAACAGTTCTGTAATGAGTGAGCCGGAAGTGTGTGTGTGTGTGTGTGTGTGTGTGTGGGTGTGGTTGGCTCCCACAATCCAGCTTTCACAGGGGGGGGGTCAACAAACTGCAGTCTTAAAACCACAGAACAGAGTTAATTCTCCCATAAATACTGCACTTCAGATGTGAACACTTTGACTCTGTCACAATGATAGCAATAGAAGGGCCAGCCTCCCAGTATATGCCAAGCAAACTTCTGGCGTACACTGCATTTGGTGTTGCGGTTTAGCCTTGTAGGAAGTGATTGAGGAAATGATCAAGTATTGATTTTTTTTTTTTTTTTAAATCCGAAAAGGATAGCCTTGAGAGCAGAGAACTAAAGATCAACTTAAAAAAAAAAACTATATAGCCTTGAGAGCAGAGAACTAAAGATCAACTTAAAAAAAAACTATCTGATGAAAGTTATATGCAAATTAGCAGGTGTGGGACTGATGAAAGAAAAAATGTGAGGAATGGGTATGTACATGGTAGCAGGAGATTCCGAAGGAGAGGGGATGTATGCCATATTCATACAATAAAAACATTTGTCATGTGTTCTTCCGAAAAAGCGATTGATTAATCTCCAACTCATTTTTACTCTGAAACTGATGAAATATTTGACAGTCAAAGTTTATTTAACAATAAGTACAATCAATTACATTGCTTTGAACTGGGTGTATGTTTGAGCACAGGAGAAATACTGAAGAATAATTATGTTTTAATGCCAGTAGTTGTTGTTCACAGTATTCATGGATATCACAGTCACAGATGTCTAACAAAAGCATTCTGCCCGAACTCTTGCAGAGTTTTTCTCAGCAGGGTTAGTAACGCTTTGTTACAATGCTACTTTTGTTCGTACTTTTATGATAGTCATTTGTGTGTGTGTGCACATCTGCATGTGTGCGTGCCTGAAAAAACCTTCAGGCAGAGGCGTTGGACCCCATCATTGTGGCAGAGTCAAAGCGAAGGGAACTAACTTTACAGTCCAGGGAGAATAGAAGAGAATAGACTTGTCAGGCGATGTATCTGATTGGGGGCGGGAATAGCTCGGTTGGTAGAATGCCGGACTTGTAATCTTGGTAATCCTAGGGTTATGGGTTTGAATCTCTGCCAGGCCATTCAGTACAGGGGGATTTTTCCCTCGGAGTTTAACATTGGTTCTGATTCCATTTCCCAAATAGTCCTTCGAATGAGACTGTAAACCGAGGTGCTGTGTGTGAACGCTCGTGTAACATCTTGCACACACATAAAATCCCATTACCAACTTTCCAAAGAGAAGGGCAGTTTTGCCGTTGGTATGGATGATAACGTTGCACATAGCATGCCTTCTGCGTGAAAAATCAAAAGAATGAAAACGTGTTTAAATTGAATGAATTATATTGACTGAATGACGTGGGAAACAACTGAATGAAGCACCGGCAGGCAGCTCTTCAGTTGGCCCTACTCAGGTTGGCAGCCCGTTATGTAAATGAGAATGGGGATTGTACAGCGCTTAGAGCTTGGTCTCTGGCTGGGGACAGGTGCTATATAAGAGCTCTTTATAATAACTGACCCAGCGATGTGCACACCTGATTCAGGACAAGACCGACCGACGAGAGCTGGACAACTTGGACTCAGCGGCAGAGCTGCGACGTCGCCAGGAAAGGGCGAGGGAGAAGGAGGAGGAGGCTAACGCTCCACCGCAGGCGGCAGGCCCCGCCTTCATTCCCTCGACCCGCTTCTCTGCCCCCCATCAGGACATGGCGCTGACCCACCCTCCTCCCCCAGCTAAACCACCTGCCAGGGTTGGAGAGTCCTTTGTGTGTGAAGAGGTTAGCCATTCAACCTTCTGACCTCTGATCTGCCTGTTCTCCATTTTCTTTTCACTGCTTATGTGCTTTGCGTTTCCATGTGGGGTATTTGGGAAGAGTTGGTCATTAAGACACAGCAGATTTTTTTTTTGCCAGCAGACTAAGCTATCATGGGGGCCATTGTAAATGCATTTCACTGTGTGTTGATTATGACTAACGAAAACAGTGACACTGTTAGAGGAAGAGTATGTCTAACATGACTGTAGATAACTTAACGAACCAGGCACCAGTAAGTTGAAAAGATGACTGAGACATTGTTGAAAAACTATGCAAGTGTATTTGAAATCAGTCCAAACTTGAGTGCCAATGATTTAGGTGACCAAGATGAGTCAAGGTTGACATCAAGATCAGTTTTCAGATCCTGTGGAAGGCATGTTGTGATCCAATGACCAGAAATGAACATCAGCAGAGAGAGATACTTGCTCATAAAAGGTCATCCACAATTGGAGTTTTACATTTAGAAAAAAAAAAATGGTGCAAGTTGGTGTTGCAAAGGTTTTCTTTTGTGTGTGTGTGTGTGTTTTGTAGGGTTTTTTTTTGTTTGTTCGTTTGTTTTTGTTTTAAATAATACCCAGTTTATGAGTTTGTTAGCGCTCTAGGAAATTTGATAGTTTGGTACATGGTTTCAAACAGGTTGAAACTCATTATATTGTTATTGATTGTGTCGTTTGTGTGGGCAGCCCAGTAAATTTTGTTTTTGCTCTAGTTTGGTACCTGTTGCTGTGAAACAACTTTGAAGTTTGAAGGTCAAACGCTGCGTGTGTGATGATACATAACTTATTCTCCGCAAGCAAGATGTAACAGGAAATACTGAGGTGCAAACAGGATGCAGAGAATGCTGTACTCAGCAATGTAAATCACCTGGAAAAGCAGCGCGTGGATGGAGAGAAAAGTTGGATGATTTCTAGCATACGCATATGTTTCGGGGAGGAGGACAGGGGCAGAAAGAGCCAAGTTGGTCAACCCCCTGATAAACCAAATGGTTGACTGTTCACTTGACGAGCAGATCACAGCAGAGGTCATGCTGTAAATCTCTGTTTGGTAACATCAAGAACACACAGGCTACAGCTAGTCTTGATCGTAACCTCAAGTAGAAGTGCCGTTGTTTCTGCTAACAGTTTCGGAGGTTGAGCACGAAGCGAACTTGATGGAGATGCAAAGATGAGAGGAAGAGCTGCCACTTTGATCCTGAACTTTGAGGACCAGTAGCAGAAAAGCATGCATCGATGTAAATTACATGTTACACTTAAAGAAAGTTTTAACAAGTAAAGAGGCTGATGTGTTTGTGTTTTTGAACTGCTGAAAAACAGATCATGTTGGTCACACTTACTACAGTTACAAATGACTTAGCTTCTGATCATGGTTTGTGGATAACACAGTAGAAATGAAACAATCTGTTTGAAAAAAAACAAAACCTTTCAGATGGTTGTTTAGGCATTCTTACCATATGATGGGACAAATTGATGGTGTGCGAGAGTACTAATTTGACATGTAAATAAAACCCCTGCTAAATTGTGTTTCAAGTAGACCGGATTCTTGCTCATTTTGGTCTGTTTGTTACCCATAACCATAAAAGACATATACTGATATGGGCCAATTTATGATTGTAATATGAATGTACACTTTGGACAATTCTGTCCCTGATAATCCAAGTGTAACCTGAAGAAATTTGTTGATTGGTGTTGAGGGCTCATACTCAAAGATAAGTAGACTTCACTGGCAAATCAAGTTTAGCTCCCTTGAAAACTTGTTTTTAAAAGGTTTGAGAGGCCGGACAATCTTGCAGTCAAAAGGTTATGAAGCAAACATGTTTAGAGAATACGAAAATGCCCATGACTCAAAAGTGATGAAAATTTGGTTGGTTGCAATTCTTAGAATGTTTGAAATCATTTCCGAGACTTACTGTACCATTCATAAGGATGGGGCTCCTTCCTGTTTTGTTTCATTGTGTGAACAGTTAATATCTCTTCAACTGACAGGTGGCTGTAGGATTTGAAATTGAATGTTGACACAGGGTTTGTAACTTCCTTACCAGCGCTTACTGATCTGGATGTAAGCTTCTTTTGGCCATAATTGTGCTTATATAGTGGTTGGTGGCATCATGTAGAGTAAGCGTGTGCTGATGAAAGATCATTTCTTTTATTGTTGCTCCCCTTAACAAAAATCATCATTAAAGTTACATTCTATAAACTTCAAAGAAAAACATCATCATTATGAAATCATCAATGGACAACACAAGTACTTGCATCGGCAGGGAAATAACTCTGCACAGACTTCTCCACTGCGCTGGTTGAGCGTCCATCGGGGGTCTAGTGCGTTCATGCTCATTTCAAGGCAAAGTTTAGAGAAGATGCCAGGAGAAATGCAGGTTCAAAGATCAGTGGGTGAAGGAGAAATAATGTGCTTATGTAGGACAAAGTTCTTGCATGATCCAGTCATCAAGAGAAAGACTTGACGGTGATGTTAGCTGAATTTCTTGTAACAGTATCCATGAGTGAGGCTGTAAACAGTATCAGCTTTGCCCTAACACTTTGCTGCATTGGCCAGTTTGAAAAATTCCGCAGGACACTATAATTGTTTTAGTTGTGAAGGAAATGCTCTGTGAAATGGTTTTACAAGAGCTCTGAAGATCCTTACATGTTCCTCAATTGGCTTGTGATCATGTGGATAGAAACCATAATGGCTAGTAAATTTTTTTTTAATAATAACAAACAAACAAACATTAAAAGCCTGGCTTTATCAATACAAAATTTGATGTACTGTGGATATAGTGTGAGACTGTCAAAAATGTTATGTGAGGGGGGAAAAAATGACACTTGTTTGTGTACACTGGGTTACAGATCACCATCACATGGCTCAGAGAACTGAACGACAAACTGCTGGTGAAGCTCGACATCTCATGACACTTGGGTGCCTCCTGTGAAGTGAAGAAATGACTTTGGTTAATTACTCATACAAATTATACTCATTCACAGTGACCACTTCTGTGTTCCACATTTGTGAAATGACAGAGTAATCTAACTCACAGTTGTAAACACTGATTTTTCGTGTTCCCATGTTGCTCTCAACACTGGTTCTGATATGCATGCATCGTTTTAAAGACTGGTTCTTGGGATTCGGTCATCTGTAAATATTGGTTTGACATTTAGTGATTATCAAGGATTGACTTTAGTCAAAATGATTTTTTTTTTCACACCCACAAGATGAAAGCTTTTTTTTTTTTTTTTACTCCCTCAAAAAAAAAAAAAAATGATTGGAAAGTGGAATGTTCACTCGCAAAGAATTATCTTGATATGCTGTGTATCATTTTTTTAAAGCAGTAATGTCATTCTGGCATCTTGCTCCTTTTTGTGTGTGTGTCTGTGTGTGTATGTTGTTCAGGGTGCACACACAAGCCAGTCAGTGAGGTGTTTCATATCTAGCTGGTCCAAACCAGCTGCTGTTTGATGCTTGCCAACGCACTTTGTTCAGTCTATAAGCAAGATGTTACTGTTTGTTTTATTTTTTGTGTGTGTAATGTGCAAGCAAGACGTCACGGTTTTTTCTTTTTTTTTTTTTTTTTTTTCTTTTGTAGTTTCATTGTCTGCGCCACTTTCAGTGGCACCGAGCACACGCTGCTCATTCAAGCCCCCTGTCCACAGCCACAGCCTGGCTTGTTCCTGTACAGCCCTGGCACTGGCAACCCACAGGGAGCAGTCAGTGTCAGGCGACCACAAGGCAACCCACCGGAGGAGACACTGCACTGCAGCTGAGCCACTTCAGTGGGTCTTCAGTGGTGCCTGTTCTGTCCCAATGTATACAGGACACCATCCACTAAGCCCTCTACTGATGATGATAATTTTTTTAAGTTATGCAGCCAGCATAAGTGAGCTCTCCCTCTGGAGGGCACCATCATGTCTGTCCAGCGACAGTCCCCAAACACTTTTTTTTTTTTTAATTGTCCCATTTTCTGTGGCATTGCACCCACGCCGCTCATCCCGACACTCCGTCCACAGCCACAGTCCGGTCAGTCCCACTGCAGCCCCGGCACTGGCAATCCACAGGAGCAGTCAGTGTCAAGTCGTCAAGAGGCAACCCACCAGAGGAGACACTGAACTGCTGCAAGTCACTTCGGTGGTGTTCAGTGGCGCCTGTTCTGATCCAGGACACCAACTACTAAGCCCTGTATTGACGACGATAATTGCTTAGTCACAGAGCCAGCATGAGTGAGCTCTTCCTCCGGAGGATGCCACCACATACGTCCAGTGACAGCCCTCATGGACTCGCCGATACTGGTGACCCCAACGGAACGAAACAAAGGCCATAGATGTGGAGACAGTCCCCACAAACTTGATGACACTGGTGACTGGTGACCCTGACGGAATCTCACCAAGAGCATAGCCATGGAGAGGAAATCCCTTTGAAGGTATCATGTGAGTAAGGCATGAAGGGGCCACAGAATTTTAGATTTTTCTTTTAAGTGGAAGAAACTTGACTGCATCATCCCAGTCTTCTCAGTTAAGCGCACAGCAAATTCAACTCTGGGTGGGTAGGAGCTAGTTGAGATGGGAAAATCTCACAAATACTTAGTTCTGATGGAAATCAAATGCACAACCTCCTAGGAAGTAAATCAAGTCGAGATAAAAGCAAAAACATAGTCTTTATAGGGACATTATCTTGTACAAAATTGACGAAAACATTCCAGGAAACCAGTTTTTATAGGAAGGCAAGTCTTGTATAAATAAATACAGAAACAGTCCAGGAAACAAGTCTTTATATAGGGGCATAAATCTTGTATAAATGAAGACAAAAACATTGCAGGAAATGGGTCTTAAAGGAATGTAAATCTTGTATGAATAAAGACAAAAACATTCCAGGAAACGAGTCTTTATAAGGACGTAAATCTTGTATAAATGAAGACAAAAACATTCAGGGAAACGAGTCTTTTATAGGGATGTACATTTTGTGTAAATGAAGACAAAACATTCTGGGAAACAAGTCTTTATAGGGATGTAAATCTTGTATAAATGAAAATAAAAACATTCCGGATACAAGTCTTTATAGGGACATAAATCTCATATATAAATGAAGACAATGGCGTTCATGGAAAATTAGTCTTTAAAGGGACGTAAATCTTGTGTAAATGAAGACAAAAACATTTGGAAAAAAAAAAATCTTTATGGGGACATAAATCTTGTATTATTGAAGACAAAAATATTTAAAAAAAACAAGTCTTTACGGGGACGCAAATCTTATTTAAACCAAGACAAAAAATCTCGAGGAAAACAAGTTTTATAGGGGAGGTAAATAAATGCGGTTTGATGAAGACAAAACTGTTCCAGAAAAATGAAAAGAAAAAAATCCTGAAAGAACAATTCATTCATTATAGGGAGATAAATCTAGCTTATTGGAAACACAACTGTTCCAGTTAAAACAAGTCTGTTATGGAGAGGTAAATCTTGCATAGATGAAGACCAAGACATTCCAAAAAAAAAAAGAAAAAAAAAAGTTTTTTTATGGGGAAGTATATCTTGTATAGATGAAGACAAAAAACATTCCTGGGGGGGAAAAGTCTCAAAACGGAAGTAAATCTTGCATAAATAGTGTGACGAAAACATTCTTCATCTGCTGTGGCTCAGTGGTTAGCAATGAGGGTTCCCAGCTGGGAGATCATGGGTAGAATTCCTGTCAGAACCAGTTAACATTGGTGGGGTTTATGGGCCCATGGCTGGCTCCTTCCCCCAAGTTGAGCTTGCTATGGACTATTTGGAAGACTGAAGCTACATGGCCGAGTTTCATCCACCGAAAAATTGCATCTCTGAGAGTGTTACTCAAATTGCCTGACCCAACACTGCAGGTGTCTGTATCTCTGTGGCCTGGTTGATGCTGGGATGTTTTATGAAAGTTTAAGCATAGAGTACAGCCCTGCTGTACAGTCTCAAAGCAGAATGGACATCATAGCGTCATCTTTGTCATCCTCATCCTCATTAATCAGCATCGAAAAAAAAAAAAAACTCTCAAAGTCTGTGTCCCTTCGTGCCCTGTTCACACAGTGACTTCAGTTTCAGTTTCTTCTAAACGTTTGTGCCCCTGATGAATTCAAGTCGAGGAAACCGGTATTGTCAAACTCATGGGGACTGTCACTGGGCGACCATAGCGCCACCTTGGGGAGGGGACGCTTGGGCTTACCAGCTCCACAACTAAACAAGCACTGTAGTAAGTAAGGGGCCTCATAGGTAGTGTCGTGCTTACTGCTGAATCAGAACAGGTACCATTGAACAGCACCGAAGGGTCTCGGCAGCAGTGCAGTGTCACCTCCAGGGGATGGCCTCTCTACATCTTGACATTGATTCTTCCTGTGGATTTGCAGTGCCAGAGCTGTGACGGGTCAAGCCTGGATGTGGCTGTGGACGGGGGGAGTGGATGCAGCAGTAGGGGTGATGCTACTGGAGTGACACAGAGGATGAGACTGCACAGAAAAAAAAAAAAAAACATTCCAGAGAAGCGAGTATTCATGTGAAATGAACCTAGTTCAGATGAAGACATCACCGTTAGTCGTTACAGAAAAGAAAAAATAGTCTTTACAGGGAAGTAAATGTGATAAACAGAGAGACAGTCTGTACAGGGAGGTAAATCTAACACACACACACACACACACACACACACACACACACACACATATTAAGGTATCTATAATGCGTTGATCAAACTGACAATTCTCAGCAAAGTTGTTTTTTTGTTTGTGGAGAAAAAAATTTGCAGTTTAATTAAGATGATTTGGAAGGTTGAAAAATTAGTCAGTTGTGAGACAGTGAAAGTCTGGTGTGACGATGACGTTGTACACTGAAATACAATTTGTATTTGATGCATACGTTATACACTGAAATACAGTTTGTGTTTTGATGCATATGTTATACACTGAAATACAGTATGTATTGGTTGCTTGTAAAACCCTGTCCTACTTGTAAATACCAAACCTCAGTTGTGTTTTTGTCCCTGCAAAGAAATGATTGAATTTCACTGACTAGTCATCATCATGAATATTGATGGTGAAAGAATGTATGAATTTCTCTGACGAGGTGTCATCATGAATATGATGGTGAAGAGATTATGAATTTATGAATTTCACTGGCTAGTCATCATGAATATTGATGGTGAAGAAATGTATGAATTTCACTGACTAGTCGTCATCATGAATATTGATGGTGAATGAATGTATGAATTTCACTGGCTGTTTGTCGTCATGAATATTGATGGTGAAAAATGTATGAATTTCACTGACTATAGTCGTCATCATGAATACTGATGGTGAAGAAATGTATGAATTTCACTGACTAGTCGTCATCATAAAAGATTGATGGAAACTCAGGTTGTGGGGCTCTAACTTAGACTTTTTTTCTCTCTCCACATCGGCTTCCAGTAGTATTAACCCAGTGTTTGTATATGTGATGTTATGTGTTGGTGATTCTTTATATATATGTATATATATATATGTATGTATATGTGGGTTTGTGACTGTTAGTGTGAGAAGATGTACATACCAGTAATACTCTTTTTTTTTTTTTAATGAACAGCATTTTTCTTTTTCTCTTTTTTTGTTTTTTTTGTTGTTGTAAAATAAAGATCTGCCAGGCTGTTTCACTGTTACTCTGACAAACAGATACTAGTCTTGGCATACTGCACTAAATGTGTGCGTAACTTCAGGTGAGGGTGTCTGCCCGTTAGGTTTTAATCTTGCACAATCATTGCATGCATCATGTGTTGATTTAGTCACAGTTTGTGTCTCCCTAGAACTTTGAGAATGAGATTGCAAGCGCGCCTGTGACATTATTATTGTTGTTGTTATACAGTTATTGGCTTCCTAGGTCAGCAACTAATTATTTTTGCTGTTCATAGGAAAGACAATGTTGCTTATTTTTACAATCAACAAGTTTCCGAATATATGCAAGAATGTCACTTCCTGTGCTTCAACAAACCCTGTCCATTGGGGTCAGAGGCATGTGTGTGTAGTTGGAAGGGTGATAGTGAGGCCAGGGAAATGTTCGTTCACATTGTGTTATTGAAACGGATATAGATCTGTTCCTGTCAACATGACAGTGCAGTTCGTGTTTGATGCCGAGAAAGCACTGCCACGCAGATCTGCTTCTCTCTCATGATGGAACAAAGTATATCTGATACTACTTTTCTGCACCGCAACAATCTAACTCCAAGGTCGAGAAATAGCTAACACAACACATTCATACCCAGAAATAGAAAAGCACACTTAACTCTGTGTCTCTCTCTTTTACATTGACTCACACACTCACACTGACCTGTGCTTCCACACACTTCCACATCCAAAATCTTCTGAACTGAACAAACAAAAACTGGATTTCAGTAATTAAGTAGCAGTTTTTCAGATTTTCAAAACACGTCTTTGAGAGAAAAGGGTGAAATGTTAGAAACCAATTTCACTAGAAAGAATAAGTGTTTCGGAAGAGAGGGGAAAAAAAGTTTTTCTGAAGGACATCATTTTCAGGTTTTTAAACAGTCTTTGAGAGAGATGTTAGAGACCAATTTCACTCGAAAAAGAATAAGTATTTTGGAAGAAGAAAAAAGAAAGTTTCTGAAGGACATAGACCAGAAATAATGACTGCCATTGTTTTCCCCAAGTGTCCAAGTACCCCATCTTGAATCTACCAGCAGGACAGGTGTAATACAAAACAAGGGATTGAGAACTAAAGCATACTCAGCGCTAGAATATTGAAGCATGTATTATATACTCTGATTTAAAGACTAGTATTCTGTTGGTGCTAAAAATACTTGTTCATCTGCGAAAATGTGTCCTATCACTGAGTTCAATGATATTGTGTACAATAGTATAGTAGTATTGTGTGGATCTCTGAGCGTATGCGAGAGCTCAGGATTTATTCCCATTCATGTGTATGCAAAAGACTGAAATGATATGCATGTTCAGAATCCCACAATCTTTTTCAGAGATAGCCAATGGAAGCGCAGCTTACATATCTCTTTAAAACAGTATGATGGTGGCTATAAATTAGCCTATGGAAACTCAGCATACAAACCTCTTTAAAACAATGTGATGGTGGCTGTAGATTAGCCTACGGAAACTCAGCTTACAAACCTCTTTAAAACAATATGATGGTGGCTATAGATTAGCCTATGGAAACTCAACTTGCAAACTTCTTTAAAACAATATGATGGTGGCTGTAGATTAGCATATGAAAACTCGGCGTACAGACATGTTTAAAACCATGTGATGGTGGCTACCTCAGTCAGTCATCATTCTCCTGAAGTCACAGCTTGTAAGGTGCTTTGCAGAGACAAAAACACATGTGGATCACCAGTGGAGATCTGTATATATACTTTTGCCTAAATGACACCATTTAACATTATGAGACATGAAGATTTCACCTGCAGAAATGATCGAATGTGTGAGTTGTGGTCCATGATCACAGAACAACTTGTTCATGAACGTCTGCCCTTCCTTCAAAAATGTTCAACTTAAGTGCACTGCCAGTGTTGGGGCTGACTCGATCAGGTTGTTTTTTGGTGCATTTAGTTTCCATGATATTTCAAATACTGAAGGGTATTGCTCATCTCAAACAACTTTTGTTACACACTTTTGTGTCTTCTAGTCTGGATCACAATTATGCGATCAAACTATTTGGTCTTTGGTAACTTGGAGTTTGTCTTGTGGTTGATGTTACTGTCTTTATGAAAACATCAAACATGTGGTGATGGATATCATCAGATCGGTTTGTCACATAATTACAAATCATTTGTATAAAACTGCATCTTCTGATGTGTAAAACAGTGACAGTGACCCCTCATTATAGTTGTATCATGATCCCACTTCCATTCATGGATCTGTCTTTTTTTTTAAGCAACATTTCTCTGAATAAAGCAAATGTATATGTGTTTGGACATGCTTTACTAATCTTGAAACAAAAAAAAGATAATAAACATTTACAAATGTTGATTTGATATATCTGCGTCTTTGCATGAATATATTCTCATGCATCTATGCTTGTGTGTGTGTGTTTACAAATATAGTTGAGTACACTTTACTCAAAGTTGAACTTGATGGAATGTATATTTTCTTTCCAGGTAAGCCAAATTTGAGGTTGACAAAATTTCATGTGAGACAGATAATGGTGTGGGAAGCGGTCTCTTTTTTTTTTCATGTTGACCAAAATTTGCCATACCTGATTTGGATACGTTTGTATTATAGTTTATGTATGCATGTGAAGCATATAAACAGTGTCAAATTCTATTCAGTTCTTTCTCTTTCTCATTCTCACTCCCTCTCTCTCTCTCTCTCTCTCTCTCTCTCTCTCTCTCTCTCACACACACACACACACACACACAAAAGAAGCTACACCCTTAGAATAGCAGCAATGGCAGATCAGCATACTCATGTAAAGACATCCCTACACACACACACACACACACACACACACACACATGAGTAACTCCCCATGCCTCACAAGACCAGCAACTGAACAAAAAAAAAAATCAGAGATCAGACAGGAGTTCTTTCCAACGTTTATTCTGCATTCAGGCTTTTTAAATGTCTCGAGGGCCATTCTTCAGATCAGTGTACATCTGAGAAAATGTGAGATTAATACCATCCAGTTTCAAGTGATTAATACCATCCAGTTTCAAGTTCACAATCCATCCATCATTTTATACCTGTTTGTTTCATCAAGGTTTCTACCATAACCTCCAGTTTTGTTTTGTGGACACAAAGTGTTTCAAAGGCTAAAAGAATTGACATGGTAAACTGAAGCAGGATTCCAAGCATATAGATTGTTGGAATGCAGCGTGGCTCGAGCACTGTTAAACTCTCGACAGTTTGCAAGTCTGGGGGAAAAAAAAAAAAAGGCTTCAGCTTCAGGGGGAGCATTGCCTCCTCTGGAGGCCATTGCCCCAAGATTCCACTTGGGAGACTGGACTTACCTCCTGGACCTTCAGAAAAATGTTCAGGCTTTTCCCCCAGGCTCAGGCGTCATATTTGAAAGATGGCTGCTCCATCATCCACTGATAACACATACATTAATGCCATTGACAGGCATTTCATATCGATAAACACAGTGACGATAATTCCAACTGATAAAACGCAAATGATGATAATGGGTATTTCATGCAGATAAACTGCACAGATGATAATGCCAAGAGACAAAAATAATTGATGGTGTCGGGTATTTCATACCAATAAACTACTTTAATGATAATACTGAGGTATAAAAACTAAATGATGAAGGTGGGCATTTTATGCTGATAAACTACGTAAACAAATCATCAGTAAACAATAAGTCATTGATCATGAAGAGCATTTTACACTCCTGTACACATCAAAAAACCCAGCGTCTTGACATATGGTACAGTGGTTGGTATCCTGAGATGCAGCCAGACAGGTTGAGAGTTCAAATTCTAACGGAGGCGTGTTTTTCCCTGGCTGCCTCCTACTCATTTTTTCAGCATGATGTGGGCTAACATAAAGCATTGGAACAACACAGTTTCATCCCCTTAATGATGCGCTTCCAAGAGGGTTGCCTGACTTGCCTGACCAGTATTCCTGAAGCTGATATTTATATATGCCTCGCTGACACCAGCATGGATATTCCAACAAAAGAAAGTGAAGTGTACAGCTCTGTCACGTAGTTTCTGACCAAACTGGACATATCTAGCATCTTTTGCATTACCCTCATCCTCATTGATCATAATTCTCTTCCTCATGCCCTGCTCACATGGTGTGGTCATGTTGGATTTCCCCATCATATCAATAAAATATAGTGAATTCCTTGAAAGTCCTTCACACACACATACATACACATGCTCACACACAAACACACATGCTCTCACACACACATTCTCTCTCTCTCTCTCTCTCTCTCTCTCTCTCTCTCTCTCTCTCTCTCACACACACACACACACACACACACACACACACACCATCCCATGTCTCGTTTAATGTTAAACGTGGTTTGTCAAATCCTTAAAAATTTACTGCTACTCACCTGCTGTGTCTCAGTTAAACAAGAGTAGTATGAGCCCTTGAAAGTATTCCAGATTTGCCTCCCCCCCCCCCCCCCCCCCCATCATCCCTCCCTCCCTGACTGGTTAAACAAGGTTTACATGGTCTTCGCAAACAAATGATTCTGATCAAACTCACTGTGCCAAACGAAAGCAGTATGGAGCAAGCCCACATCTGCAAGACAGAAGTATGCTTATACAGCCAGCAACTTGAGGTAATCTGGCTTCGGGCCCAAGTCCTTGCCATAGAGGCTGGAGCAAGGGGATTTTTAAGCACGTCAGCCAATGATTTCATGAAACAAGTCCGGGTTTCTGGTAAGAGAGAGACCAGAACCCTGAAGGCAATGGCAAGGCAGCTGCAGAGTTCCAGCTGGATCCGGTCAAGCTTGTGCCTTTCATTATTATAGTGAATTTCATTATTATCATAATGATCATTAATACCAAACAAGATATATAGTCAGAATCTTTCATTCAACCGTTTGTCTCTTTGTGTTAGTGGTAAGGTGATGGAAGACATTAATCATTACAAAATTCTTGGTGTAATTTAGATAATAACTTGTAAAGGACACATCAAGTATGAAGATCTGTAAGCTTTTATCACATTTAAGATTCACCAGGTTTGTAAATTAAGAAAAAGAACAAAAAGAAAGAAAAAGAAGTCTAATATTAACATTGTTGTAAGCTTTTTTTTACGCCATACACTGATTCCATATTCATATTTGGCACCTGTTCAAACTAAAAAAAAACAAAAAAATTACTAAAACTTCAAAAGCAGCAAATTTTTTCACTAACAGAATTGTTAATACAAAGAATAACTTGCCAGTCAATGTTGTTGAAGCTGAAACTGTAAGCATTTTCAAAAGCCGTTTTGATAAAACTCTGGTTACACCTTATGTTTCAAACAAATATTGACTTGCATTGATTCAAAATTAATGAAATCACGAATGTGCTTTATAAATGTGCAAGAAAAATGCCAAAATATTTCTCGCAAAACCCTATAATTATCTACATCGAGAAGGCTAAAAGGCTGGAAGCGCTTAAGACGCCACTGATATGATATGACATTTTAATTACGACTCTACAATGTGAGTTTGCTGATCACGGTCGAGCTATGACGTCTCCTAAAACCTTCAACACAACGTATACTTCTCATAAACGTCTGGATATATTCCGCCTCAAATGGACATTCAACAAAACGATTTTCATGTTTAAAATGTCTAATCGTGCGAGTTTTAGCCAAACTATTTTCAAAGCAAATATCATTCTTATCTTCTGTGGGTCTTTAGAAACTGTATCCGCGGTTAGTAATGCAGTTTGCCTTCCATTGTTACATGATGCATAATCTCTCTCTCTCTCTCTCTCTCTTCATTCCATTCTTGCAGAATTTTTTTATTTCCCACTTCTAATCCACCACCCCCGAAAAATTTTCAAAGGTGCTAAAATGAACTCGTCCAGCCTTGGTGACATCAGTTGAGACTGCTGCGCGATCTGATTACCAAAAACGGGAACTGCTCTATCGCACAACATAACTTCTGTCATTGGTTAAAAACCGCTCTCAGGGTAGACCCCCCTAGCAGGGTCACAGGCAGGAAGTCAACACACTTCCGTGTTTGTGGTATCCCACGCCAAATGGCGAAAGGCAAAGACACTTCAGTTTGGACATTTGTGGCCTTCATTCCATCGACAATCGGCGTTGTGCTGAGCATAGTGGCCACTACAACACACTGCTGGGTCGAGTCTTTCGAGGAGCGACGAACGGGGATTAGCAGCATGGGACTTTGGGAGATCTGTTTCGATAGTGACGGATACGCAGCTCCTGGCTATGTGACGGATACTCAAGGGAAAAGATATGCAGACTGCAACTACTTGCTGTCGTATGAACTGAGATCGCTTCGCTCCTGGCGTTTTCCAGGTATCTTTATCTGTATCTGTTCGCATACGTTGATTCATCCAGGGAATCTGGCATCGACGCAACGGTGGGGTGCGCAGCGAAAAAGTTAGTGGCGTTGGGCTTTGGCTACTGCCTGCTTGAAGGCCTCAGTACTACCTGAGTGTACAGTGCTATTGTCTAGTTGGTTCCACCTAATAATAGTTCTTGGGAAGAATGATTGTCTATACTGCTCTGTGCTGCAGTTTGGAACTGTGTAGCACTGGTAGTTGTTACGTGTGTAGTTTTCCACTGGGTTTTTGACTACAGAGTCTGTTCTTCTCAGTGGACGGCGGATGCGTCGACCAGGCTGTAGAAGCACAAGGAACTGCTCAGGAGCGATTTTTTTGGCACCAGCCCCTCAACCACCCTGTAAAAGAAGGTCAGCCGCAGGCACTCGCGTCGTTCCTGGAGGATAGGAGGTCATGTTTCCTCAAGAGGCCTGTTACGAAGCCAGGTGCTCTAGACTTGTAGTCTCTGGCAATGAAACGTAGGCAGGACAGTCAGGCAGCATCTTGTGCTCCTCTTGTGTGGTCAGCTCGATAATCATCCGTACCGATAGATGCCAAGCTCGATACCCAGCACTCCCCGCCCCCCTCTTCTCATACTCTCCTTCCATGCCTGTGGCAAAGACTATGATAGTGTCTTTGAGTGTGTGCATGTGCGTGGTCTTTTAGCTGTAGTATGTTGTGTGCATAGAGTATCTTGCAGGGGTATTGTCGAGCATGAGGCGTATGGGATAAGGGGAGTAAGGGGGATATGGAGCTGGGAGAGTGTAAGTGTGTGTGTGTGTGTGTGGGGGGGGGGGGGGGGGTATCTCAGTACCCAAACACACACCCCATCATGTGCATTCTCATTCCCACACAATTGGGTGAAGATTTCTCTTCTTGCATTCATGGATTTGACTGCTAGTGTGGGTCACAATTCTTCCAACATGCCATGTCTCACAGTCACAGGTTCTTCAGTTTTGTTTTTCTTTCAGATTAGGACCAGATCAGAATGAATTTTAGCTATTTTGTCCTCCTCCTTTTTATTTATTTATTTTTTTTTTTTTTTTTTTTGTTATCCTCTCATCTGTAAGTGGACTCTGATTTCAAACTTCCGGGCCGTCCAACAAGGATAAGATTCAGTTCTGATTTTCTCACTTTGTGTTGTCTTTCATGTTTTTCAGTCAGTTTCCTAGTCACCATCTCTTCTCTCTCTCTGTCTGTCTGTCTCTCTCTCTCTCTCTCTCTCTCTCTCTCTCTCTCTCTCTCTCATACTCATACTACTTTAGGTATTGTCGAGCAAGGGGCGTATTAGATAGGGGAAGTCTCTCTCTGAGTCTCTCTGTCTCTCTCATACTCATACACTCATACTAACACAAGTGGGTATTGTCGAGCAAGGGGCGTATTGGATAGGGGGAGTATGAGAGTAAGGAGAATATGAGCTGGGAGAGTAGGTGGGGGTGGGGGGGATCTCAGTATCCAAACACACCCCATCATGTGCATTCTCCACACAATTGGGTGAACATTTCTCTTCTTGCGTTCATGGATTTGACTGCTAGTCTGGGTCTGAATCGTTCCGTCATGCCATGTCTCACAGTCACAGGTTCTTTAGTTTTTGTTTTCTTTTACTACTATGATACCAGTTTCAGATCAGGACCAGATCAGGATGTATTTTAGCTATTTTGTCATCCTCCTCTTTTTTTTTTTTTTTTTTTTTCTTTTTTTTTTTAGTGTTATCTTATCGTCTACATACGGACTCTGATTTCAAACTTCAGCCCATCCAACAAGAATGAGATTCAGTTCTGATTTTCTCTCACTTTTGTGTTGTCTTTCTTGTTTTTTTTTTTAGTCAGTTTCCTAGTCACCATCTCTCTCTCTCTCTCTCTCTCTCTCTCTCTCTCTCTCTCTCTCTCTCTCTCTCTCTCTCCTCTCACTTTCTCTCTCTCTCTCTCATTTCTCTCTCTCACTCCCTCTCTCTTCTCTCTCTCTCTCTCTCTCTCTCTCTCTCTCTCTCCCACTCTCTCTGTCTGTCTGTCTCTCTCTCTCTCTCTCTCTCTCTCTCTCTCCTCCCCCCCCCCCCCCCCCTCCCCCCTCTCATACTCATGGCTAACACACTTTGTTTGACAGTGATATTTCATACTGACATTTCAACTGTAGGATATATATTATATATATATATATATATATGCATGTCACAACCGGTCTAGATAGGTAGGAGAGTAGTGCTAAACTTATAATTTGCATGCAAACCACACATCATTACATTTTTAATGGTTAATGCAAGCAGACTCTCAGAAACACACACTCAGTGTCATGAGACATCTGCAGTGTAATTCAATACCTGCTTTTACACTTTTGAGCATTTTTCTCTTCATGTTATTCTGGTTCCATTGGGTCTATCTATATATATGTATTCCCACTTCTAGAAGTATCATGATCGGAACTGTTGCATTGCAAAAACGACACACACAAAGACTCTTCTGCTGTTTATTTTAATCACTTTTATTTTTTTCTTATTCCAGCCTGGTTTATTGGAGTTGAGGTGCTGATGTGTCTAGCGCTCACATTGCAATTACTATCTCTTGTCTTCGCCATGGTCTACCTGCTGAAAGGATGCGTACTGAGAGCACAGCACATCGCACTCTTGTGCGCAGGTCTCACCAACTTCACCGCAGGTATTTTCTGATTAATGCCACAGTAAACGGTCATCCTGATTTTAAATTTTCAGTGCATGTACGTTTGTCGTTGTCTGTGTGTGCACGCAGATTGTATTCTGTACATGAAGTTTGCGAAGTTTTGTCACCTGTGACAGATAGAAATTTGTTAATTTCGTCATTTTGGTGACAGGGTTTGTGTTGTCTTCAGAGTGTCATTGAGACATGAAACCTGCAGTTGAAAGGCAGACCCAGCTGCAAAGTGAGGTGACTACAGGTAGAAATCTGTTTTTTTTTTTATCTAAACAAATCTGAAAAATTATTGATAAAGCCCTGCTGAAAAATGTTGAGAAACGAACCGCAAGACAAAATTTCGTTCAGCGCCCATCTTGCACCGAGTTAGATGATGATAAGTGATTGCTTGTTCATTTTTGTTGTTCTGAGTGTTGTGTGTCTTGCCTGAAGAAGACCTGAGAGGTCGAAACGTGTCGTCGTTTTGTCTTGTGATTCGTTTGTCAATGTTTTTCGACAGAGATTCATCAGTAATTTTTTTAATTCATTGAAAGGTATTTAAATCAAACTCTAAAACAAACATCTTCTTCAACTCAAGTATAATCTGTAGTGGAAAAAGTCACCATTGGGAAAATGAGTGTGTGTGGGCGTGTACATGTGTGTGTGCATGTGTATGCATGTGTCTGTAGGTACTTTGTGTACATATGTATACAAAAAATGTATGAGATAGGGAATCAATGAATGCAGTCAATAATAGTAATACCACTTCTACAGTGAAAATGATGATAGTTACCATCAGTGACAGAACAGTCTTACTGTTAGTGCTGTGTTAGCAATGAGTTTTTACACAAAATTTTGGTTAACAGATGCACAGGTGGACTCATCCTGATAAATTATCTTGTCATGGGAAAGGTAGAAAGCACACATTTTAAGCTGCAGTCTGTAATGTATAAGCATTAATTGGTTTATTCAATGATCATCATGTGCCACTTTCAACAAAAAGGTTGTGCATTATAGTAGATAGGTTATAGAACCTTACACTATCTGCATTATGGCGCTTATTGATAAATAAATAGTGACAGAAAAGCAGAAGTGTGATGTAGGTCTGTATATTTTGTGGAGAAGACAATTGAATGAAATATTTTGGACTTTGACATTGGAGAGTGAAATCATTTTTTGTTTCCCATTGGTTTACATAATTTTGAAATAACTTACATGACTCAGACTTTAAGTCATAAGTTCTGTTTAAATTCCTTTCCAGTGACAGACAAGTATGTGTGTGTGTGTGTGTGTGTGTGTGTGTGTGTGTGTGTGTGTGTGTACAGGTCTGATGATAGCAGTTGCAACTATAGTGTTTGGCTACTACGCGGGCTACGACAGCTACTGGTTACCCGCTCCAGATTCCTACTACCTGTCGTGGTCGTACGGGTTGTGTGTGGGAGGGGGACTGCTGGCCATCATAGCGGCCATGTTTCACCTCATCGACTTCTCACGGTTGCACATTGTGTGGCACCTAGAGAAGAGAGCGGAGACCTATGCCCCCAGCACTTACGCAAGGTATTGACAAGCATGATTCATGATTGTGCTAGCATTGGACCAAGAGGCATCGTGTCTCCCACAATACTGCCCCCATTCTTTCACCTCAGAACTGACTTTTACATGATTTCAGGACCAGAGTCTTGAAAAAGATGCGATTATTCACCGATGTGGAAAAATCATGCAATAATCTCTTTTTTTTTTTTGTTTATTTGTTCCTAAAGCTCATCCTAGGGCATTGTTTGTTGTTGTTTTAAACATCTTGCAAGCAGAGTTAGAGCCCAAAGTGATGGACGATAGGTTGTCCAAGAAGCTTGGAAAGGGAGCAGTGCTCAGTTTGTATGAGTTGCCTACCAATGAAAATTGTAGTGTGAAATTTCCATATATGATTTACAAGTCTTTTGGAATAGTGTTTGTTGTAGTTTGTGTTTACATCAGTATAGTGTGTGTGTATACATACAAATGGACAAGATTTGTGCAGAATGGTTGTATGGTTGTACTTGTGTGTGTGTGTGTGTGTGTGTGTGTGTGTGTGTGTGTGTGTGTGAGAGAGAGAGAGAGAGAGAGAGAGAGAGAGATAGAATTTAACATTCCACATATACATAGAATGAGAATGCTTTGTTGCTGTGTTTCCCATTTTATCATAATGTGCTTGCTTTACACTTGCGAAGATCGAAGAAAGATACTTGTTGTGTGTTTGCTTCCTGCTGGCATTGGAGACGTAAAAGGGACCGTTCCATTTATGTTTTGTCCCGTAGAACAATCACCTTGAAGCTAACAGAATTGTGGTTTGTGTGCACAGTCACTGGTTCAGATGCAGGCACGCTTTCCTGTGGTCCTCTGTTAACCTTCTTGCATTTGTTTCGCCTGTATCCGGCTGCTCTATATTTGTCTCCCCTGGTGTTCGTTATGGCCGCAACTAGCCACCGTGCCGCGTTACTTTCCCTCACACACTGTGGCCTTGTTTTAAGTCAAGGCGGACCAAAACAAAAGGGCATCCCTGAGAGGTGTCCAGTGAAATGTTAGCGGTAGTATGGGGTGTGGGAAACGATTTATTCACACAGACAAGGGTCATGAACTGACGACATTCCATTGATTTATCAAAAAATTACGAATACTAGGAGTAATTTTGGGCTGGAAAATGCAATTTATGCAAGGGGGTTAAAGGGCAGATTAGGTTTCAGCCATTTGGAGGTCTGGTTTAACTTAACTGCGGGCGAAGGTTTTCAGAGGATTGCTTGAACAATTAACTGTAAACAGTATACTGGATTTGTAAATGTTGTGAATCAGTATAACATTGCGTTGATAATACTAGAGTGTATGTTTTCTAGAAATCTGTCTCATTATGATTATGAGTCGATCAGTTGCATATGATATTATGTGACTTTTTGTGTATATTGATTCTTGTTCCACCCTCAGTTTGCCAGAATTCCCAGATTCTTGTTCATACCGTCTACTAATGCACGCTGTGAGAAATTCTGCATTAAATGTTAGACCATTGCATGCATATTAACTTTGGTAATGCTTTGTACTAATTTGAATTTGAATAAACGCTCTTTTATTTTCTTTTTCTTTTGTAATGTTCTTGCTATCTCATCTTCTGCACACTGCACCTATGTCGCTCATTCTGGTTTCTCCGTCCACAGCCGTAGCCTTGTTTGTCATGCCACAGCTCCAGTACCAGCAATCCCCAGAGAGCAGCAGTCAATGCCAAGTCATCATGAGGCAACTCTCTAGAGGAGACTCTGCCCTGCTGCCATGTCACTCTGATTGCGTTCAGTGGTGCCTGTTCTGATCTAATATATATGCAGGAACCACCCACTGAAGCTTTCTACTGATGACAATGATTACTTAATCATGCAAGTCATGGAACCAGCATGAGTGAGCTTCTCTTCCAGAGTGCCACCATGTCTAACGACAGTCCCCATGAATTTCATTCACCAATGCCAGTGAATCACGACAGAACCCCTACTAAGGGCATATGTATATATATATATATATGTGAAAGGAAATTGAAACCGAGGTTACCGTGAGAGCAGGGCATGAAGGACCACAGAATTTGAGAGATTTTTTTTCATGCTGATCGATGAGGATGATGAAGATGATGCCATGTACAGACTTGCATTCTGATCAGAGACTGAATGACTGGGTTGTTCTGTACACTTACCTTCATGATATGTATCCCAGTGGCAACCAGGCCAAAGAGATACAAACACCTGCAGTGTTTAGTCAGGAAATTTGAACAACACTCTAAGGAGATATGTCCATTAAGTGCATGAAAAACTTGTGTGGTCTTTGTCTCTTCAGTTGAACTGATGGACACTCAGCTCTGCGCAGGAGCCAGTCATGGCAGAAAAAAAATCATACAAAGAAATGGCTGTAATGGGAATCAAATGCATGATCCCCCAGCCAGGAGTCAACCTTAAGATTTGTGTTTTAGTAGCTTGGGATATCTGTTGTTTGAAACACTCAGTGGAGTGGATAGGTTTCAGGTGCTTGTGTCTTAAAACGTAAGCAGACTGAAAAGAGTTAATTAGGTGAAAGAGAAGAATCTATCTTAAAGTTTGATTATCTTGTAGTTCTGTGTAATTTTAATGATCATCAATGATCAAACTCTGTTCTTAGATGTGAAAAGAATGAATGCTTGGCCATTGCAGTCGCTAGTTACTCAAAAGTGTGCAAATGTGACATTTACTTTAATCCTTTAAGCTTTGCCACTAATGCTT
This sequence comes from Conus betulinus, assembly GCA_016801955.1. Taxonomy (NCBI): domain Eukaryota; kingdom Metazoa; phylum Mollusca; class Gastropoda; order Neogastropoda; family Conidae; genus Conus; species Conus betulinus. The sequence continues at coordinate 503,677 of JADBJO010000759.1, read as the reverse complement.
ATTTTTCATAGCTCATTATGGATACAGCTTTGCGGTCATAGCTATAATCTCTGCAGATTTATACTGTCTTCATCAAAACTAATATGTACCAGATATTTTTTTTTCATTTCCATTTCTGTTCCATTTCTCTTTCTATTTTCTCTTTCTTTCTTTCTTTTACAAAGCGTGAATGCTTCTCACAAATTACCTCTATTATGTGTGACAGGTGTGCTGCTATGTGTTAAGATTTATCCAATGAAAGTGTCACCAGAGAGAGAGAGAGTGTGTATGTGTGTGTGTGTGTGTGTGTGTGTGTGTGTGTGTGTGTGTTTGTGCAACCAAAGACTGTCAGATTATCTGTGATTTCACTGAAGTGTGTGTGTGTGTGTGTTCTGTTATAGTTGATGCAAGCTTTGTCTTCTGATAACAGAGTGGCATACAAAATGTGTTGGTTTCCGTGAAGTTTAGAATGAATTTCAGAGCTTGACAGATCTGCAGTTGGATTTGAGGTTTAAAAGTTTCCATGGTTGTTGACTACATTTGACTGTTTTGAGTCACTTTTCACATTGTATGACATGATATATATACAATAATGTTTGAGAATGATGTTTGAACATTGAAATCTGATCCATCATTTTCAAGGAAAGCTACCATTTCATGTATGCCGCTGACTGTAACCTTTATGAATAGATGTTCTTACTGTGCATGTGGCTGATAAAGGGGCAGCAAAGTGTGAGGCAGAAGGAACAGGGCATGTGTGTTCATTTAGGTTTCTGTGGCAGTCTTTGTTCAGTGCAGTAACATACAAAGATATAGCTCTTTCTGATCTGTTTTTGACTGAGCAAAAAAATCTTTAATGTTGGGTTGTATCTGGTTTGAATCGCATTGTTAGAGTGCTAATGTCTTCTAAATATGTATAGAAAGTTAGAGATTATGAGAGGACTGGGAGATGTACTGAAATGCCCCCCCCCCCCCCCCCCCCCCCCCCCTCCCCCCCCCCCCCCCCCCCCCCCCCCTCTCCCCACTGCAATCTCCCAGAAAAAGAAACAGAAAAACAAAACACACACACATAAGTTTCTTTAATCAAAATTTCAAATTAAAATTTAAAAGGATTTTTTTTTTTTTTTAAGCATTATTCAATATATCAGCATGAACGCTGATGAATTGAATTAGCAATCTTTAATTAAATGAAAGAGAATTATTTTGGAAGTTGTATATGAATAAAGTAAATGGTGTATTCAATAGGTTCATGAAAAAGGTTCTCTTCCAGTGTCTTTCTCTCTGTTCATTATAGTAGAGAGATCTTATTTTGTGATATCATTTATACTATGTGGGCATGCCAAACATATTGTCTTCATCCAAATTTTAAGCTATAAGGGGAAGGAAAATAAGGGGAATTCAAAGACGATGCCAAGATTCAAAGATTTACGTCATGGCTGTTTTGTAGCTATGGGGCTTTTTTTTTGTTGTCCATATGGCATTTAGAATCGCTGTACTTTTGCCCGAAACATCTGTTGCCATGAAATCTTCAACACTCGCTTTATGCCAGGTGCATGTCTCTGTGGCTCAGGTCTTTTTTAACACTAATCTTCCAGTTCTCTTGATAACATGTTATTGATTGTCTGAGGACAGAACAAAAGAAAAGAAAAAGTGACCAGTATTGATTGATTCCAATCCCAAATTGTGTTGCACAGGGTTCCAACCCGTCGAAGAGGACAAGAAATGTTGTGACCAATCCAGTGTTCAAACTGCAGACTTCTGCTTCCTTAGAGTAGTCGACAGGCATTTAACCACCGGGTTTGCCTTTCTAGCTATAAAGATTGGTACAGCTGCTGTTGCTTGTGCTTATCCTACACAGCTGTATCATGAGAAGTCATTATCATGTCATCTGCCATTCATACTGACTCTTGACCTGCTGGTGGTTTGGGTACTGCATAGGGCACTGTGCATGATCATGTGCAACAGGTTGTTACTGCCAGTGTGTCCATCTCTGCATTTCAGTGGGCCATGGAGTGGGTCTGGCAGGGTGGTGATGGGGTAGCTTGTTGGTGCCTGTCACCTTTCCTACTGCCCAGGTTTACTCTGGGTACTTTTCCTGATTTCTGCACAGGGCTTCCTTTTTCTCTTTTCTCCCAAGTTTGTAGATTTCAGACAAAAGTGAAAATGAAAACCTGTGGGACAAATTAAGAGGGGGGGGGGGGGGGGGGGGGGGGGGGGGGAGAGCCAGGGAAATTTGCAGAGCTGTGGTTGCATTTTGGGTATACTTTCAAATGACACTTGATGTCATGAGATTGTTCTTAAACTTATCGTGAGAGTGGGCATTTTTTGAATATGCTTTCAAATGACACTTGAAGTCATGAGACTATTTGTAAACTTCATCATGTGAACGGGCATTTGCTATGTTGTCTGCCCAGCTGAAGGCAAAATAATGCCATGTACAACAGTGCAACCCATGCACTGAAATCATGCATCAGCAAGACACTGCGGAAGTTAAAGAATTTAACAAAAGCTGAATGAACAAGAGGGCCAGGTCGCTGTTAGAAAAAGTGGAGGATACACCTATTGATCCTTCTGATTTTGCAACAGATTGCACCATTTTTAATCCAAATTTTGAATTTTCTCCGGGAAGGGGGAAGGTAGGAGGGTGGGCCTTGGGCATCCTCCTCCCTACCCCCCAGCCCACTCATAACCCCCTCTCTTTAGAGTTTCTTGGATTTTTGCTTTTTTTCTCGATAAAAGTCCTGACCGTAGATCGTAAAATGTGTCTCATAATTCTATGTGTGCGTCCACTAAACAACAGTTGAATTCTAGCAGGTCAGGGGTTTGTCGCCTATGTAGCCCCACCCTTCAGCTATCAGAGGCTGCCAGGTCTGACACGGTCTGTGACCCTGCAGACTGTGCCTCCACTGTTCACTTGTCAACACAGTAACACATCAATAGGCAGGCTGTAATACCGTTCAATGAACCTTTAGGCAAGAGAGAAGTTTCACAGATTTTAAAAAAAGAAAAATGTGATCATTTCCATTTCTTGTTGGTCATAAGAGTGCTGCAACACAGCAGTGTTGCTGTTTCAGTGTTCACTGTGTCATTGACAGTGCCCATTTCCTGTCCATGTATTCTGGTGTATGCTGGGTATTTTGGTGTCTGCATAACCCACTGAATGCTCACAATGGATCTGTAACATGCTTAACTCCAATCCTGTCATGCCAGATCTCAAATTTGCTGCCCTCAGATTGAGACCGAAATATTTATTGTAACCTCTCAACTATTACGCCTTCTTTTTTTTTTTTTTTTTTTTTTAATTCTTAACTAATATCCATTTCTTTTCATCTTTGTTCTGTAGTCTGTGTAAAGGTTCATCTTCATGGTGGCTAACCCCTCTGAATGATTCTGGAATATCCAGGATTTAGAAAATATTCTCCAAATCCTAAATTGGGAATCCAGAATTTCAAAATGTTGTGAAACAGTGTGTTGGTTTTGGAGAATTTTTGAATAGGGATAATAAACTGTTGCAGAATACAGCCCAAGTGATGTTGGCAGTTATAAGCATTTTCTTTTTAAACCACACTTTTGTCAACTGAAATGCAAGAGGATTAGAAATGCTTTCAATCAAAAGCCAAACTGCCCCCTCTTCATATCACCCCCCTCTCTCACCCTGGCTTCTGAGTCTGACTCCAGACGGTTGGCAGCTGTGCATCTCTTTCAGGTCATTAGAACAGACAGACTCTTGAAACACTTTCTCTGTCTGCCTTCCTTTCATCATAGCTTCTCCCAAACTCCATGTAATTATCATTTCCCTTTTTAGACATGATGTCACAAATACTAGTCTTTTTTTTTTTTTTTTATCCCCCTTGCCTGCGTTTTTTTTTTTTTTTTAATCCCCCTTGCCTGAATGTTCATTTGCCTTGAGATGAAAAAGCTTACTCAGAGTCAGAATCTCTCTCTCTCTCTCACCATTTCTCTCTGTCTCTAATATGTCTCTCTCATCATTTTCTTGATGTGTTTTATCATTTGTTTCATCACCTTTCGCTTAACATTTAACCTCCATGAGTTGAAACTGATAAGCCATCTTTGTCAAAATATGCACAATGATTATACCAAAACCAGGAAACATTGATTCAGTTTGATGAATTCAAAAGAAAAAAGATAATTAATGCACCTATCTTTATCATACCAAAAAAAAATACTTTGCTACACAAACGTGGACTCTCTCTCTCTCTCTCTCTCTCTCTCTCTGTATATGCATATGCACACACAACAACAGTAACATGCACATGTACATAGTTGTATATATTTTTCCTTCTTTTTTTTTTTCACTGTGGATAAGTTCTGTACATAGCGTCAGATGTTCTTGATTATTCCTCTGTGTTTGATTTTGTGTGTGTGTGTGTGTGCAAGGGAGCAAATGGAAAGAAGCGTGTATGGGTGACAAAGAAAAAGAAGATTGATTACATATCAATTTCAGACATATCAAATCAACAATGTACAGGGGAAAAAAATGCTTTTGCTAAAGGATTGTTTTGATTGTTTTTTTATGCATTGGAGTAAATGGAAAGAAGTGTGCAAAGAAATGAAATTGATTACATATCAGTGTTAGACATATCACAATTTAGAGAAAGCATGTTTGTGCTGAAGGATTGCAATATTATTGTTTTACAACTGAGAGATGTGACATTGATGATGACTGAAAAAAATATTTCAATTCAAAACTGATCTGTTGTGTGGATGTTTTGCTTTGTGGCTGTGATATGTGGATGAATAATTATTTTGATCTCTGATTTCTTGTTGCGTTTTTCACCTGAAAGTCTCACCTGGGTCAGTGTAGGTACCTGCATGCTCACGCCTACGCCATGTCCAGCACATGCAAAGTTGTATTCTTTTCTTTGGACGAGAGAAATAGATAACAAAAGCTTTATTTTCTCAAAAGACAAATCTATGTCAGATGTAGCAATGGAGACATGTTACCTTTGTGTGAACAACAAAAAGACACAAAGAAGAGACACACACCCTCTCCTTGTTCCATCACCAACGCGCACACACACACACACACACACACACACACACACACACACACTTGAAAAAGGACTGGTCATTCCACACATATTACACATTCAATGTTGCCTTTTTAATGTACCTTGTCATGAACTATGTAAGAACTTAAAACAGCAGGTATGATTGTATTAACATCTTGCGCACAGACGTAAGTGTTATCTCCCAATCCAACATCCATACTGCAATTTCAGGGGAAGTTACTCTTTGAGAGGCTGGAGCTTGTAACTCCACGTCAAACGTAACACATAGATGAAGATGATTGCCACATATTGATCAATGTCACACAGCACCCATTTTATATAGGCCACAGATTCCTGGAGTTGCACATCGGCAAAGCTGTTGGCCAAATCAAACACCATGGTGCAGCGGTCAAGATTGTGAGCTGCTGACTGAGAGATAATAGATTGGAACCCTATCTTGGGCAGATTAAAGCTTTCAGTGCTGTTGCTTTTGTCTTTATCGTGTCCAAATTAAAAATTGTTTTCACCATTGAAAAGATTCTTTTCATTTAAACAAACATGTTACATCAAAGTGCAGTTGCGGCCACAACGTACTATGTCAGTTTACATATAATTCATCTTAGACATTAACATACAGTACCTTCATATTGAAATAAACAAACAAAAAAAATGCATTTGAGATTTCTACCATTGTTTCGTGCGCCAAGTGTCTGCATCCAAATACGGAAATGGAAGACAAAGAGAAGCTTGTTTGTGAATGAGTTTTGTTTCCAAACCAGACTACACACTTGACATCAAAGATGATTGAAGCGTTGTTCAGTTTTTCCTGACCAACTCTGCAGGTGTCTGTATCTCTCAGTTAACTCTAGGGTGCATTAAGTTATTCAGATTTAAACCTGTTGCACAGTCTGGATGAAGATGGAATTTCATAGAATAATCATCAATAACCCGAGTTCCCACTTCGACATCAAATAAAGAAAATGAGATGACTCACATTCAGCTTCTCTCTATGCCTTGCTGCCGTTGTGAGGCTTTTGGCTAACAGCAGTTTGCTTTATGCCTCATACCCAATCTCTTTCTTTCTTCTTTCTTTCTTTATTATTATTTTTTTTTTTCATTTTCAGATGCAAAAAAAAAAAAAACATATATATCACACCAAACAATGAGGCAGTGATTTTCGGATATTTTGGGTCACATATGCAAGTTATACTGTATAACAGTGGTACAGTAAATACATACTCCAATTACTTATGTGGAATGTAGAGACGCTTTTCACTCCTATTCTGTCCTTTCCACAATTCCTCCAACAACACATGAACAAGCCATTGAAGTTTGTACTCTTCCCCCTCTCCCCATCCCATACCACCCAATCTGCTAAATGGAAAATACTCTGGGTTTATCAAATGAAAGATAATCATGACAGAAAATGAACGAAGCTGTCTACTTTGGTGATGAGTAATATTTAATACTTGGAGAGAGGGAAGGGGAGGGGAGTAGCAGGGTAGGGGGTTCCAAGCGCTGCACTTACTTACTTAGGCCCATATCTCAAGGCTGAGCATAGGCCATCGACAACACTCTCTGCCATTGCACTCAGTTCTGGGCTGCTCGCTGAATGCCTGTCCAGCTGGTCCCATGCCTCTTTATCTCTGCCTCAGTGTCTCGCCTCCAGCTGCTGTGAGGTCGGCCTCTCCTCCTTTTCCCCTGAAGGTTCCATGTCAGGGTTTGGCGTATGGTACTGGATGCTGGCTTCCTGAGAGTGTGTCCAATCCAGCCCCACTTCCTCTGCAGAATCTGCATGATAGCTGGTTCTGTCCTGCTTGCTTCCATAGATCTTCATTGTTGATCTTCTCTGGCCATCTGATTTTGAAGACGCGCCTCAGACAGGTGTTGATGAAGGTCTGTATTTTTTTGCTGTATTGCCTTGGTCATTCTCCAAGTCTCACAGCCGTAGAGCAGAACCGACTTCACGTTTGAACTGAAGATACGCAATTTTGTTGCCCTTCTGATCTCTCCAGAGGCCCAGATGTTCTTTAGCATGATGAATGCTTCTCGCGCCTTGCCTATCCTGGCTATGATGTCTCGGTTGGCGTCCCCCTGCATGTCAACTACGCTTCCCAAGTTGACAAAGGAATCTACTTCCCTGATGGGCTCGCCTCCGACTGACTGGGCTGCTGCCTGTGGTGTTGATCTTCATCAGCTCGGTCTTCTTCTTGTTTATCTTGAGCCCTGTTCCTGCTGATGTTGTATCAAGGCAGGTGGTCTTGTCCTGCATCTGTCTGTGACTGTTAGAGAGGAGTGCCAGGTCGTCAACAAAGTCAAGCTAATCTGTCTGCGTCCAGAGTGTCTATTGTATCCCATTCTTCCTGCCTGTTGTGGTCTTGCTGTGATTTCGTTCAAATGACGGAAACTCGAAGTGGGTGACGTAGATAGGCGCCCGACAGTGACGAATATCACAGAAAACGTCACTGATGTAAAGAGTTTATGCTGCATTGCAGTGACTCAGTACGGCTCCAATGATACGTCACGAATAAGTCAACGACTTTGTTGCAAAAGGAAAGCCGAAACATGTTCGATCCTTCCACGACGTCAGCTCGGCTGTTTCAAGCGTTCTTCACGATCACAGAAATAATACAATCTTCATGCATGTAGTTCGGACAGCCCTGAGATGGCCCTTTTCAGTCGGCTGGGCTATACGCAACATTTACCATGTACTTCGGTTGTTGGGATTGACCAACAACAGTTACACTGCTGTATTCGTTTGTTATGTATTAGGGACAATTTAAGAAGGAAAAAAAGAAAACACGCTTTGGGTTAGTGATGGGTGAAAATCTGACATGACAGTTTTTCTCTCAGTTGTTCCAGTTTGGCCGATGTTATCCTGTCCAGCGCTAAGCGGTCTGCACTCAGGCCGTTACCAGCGCGCAGGATAGGCCCTACATGTGTGTGTATACGTCCTCCATCAGCATCGGCCTTCGGGGCCAAACTTCTGAAGGATGGTGATGAGAAAAAAATCTATTAAAAAAATCTATTAAAAAAAAAAAAAAAAAGAGTACGAGGACAGGCTACGAAAATTAGACTTGCCGTCCTTAAAAATATAGAAGATTAAGGGGATTTTGATAAATGTTTACAAGATTTTTCAAAATACTGACAATACTAACAATGGTTTGTTTCACTTGTCTAACGGAATAAGAACTCGTAACAGTGATCTGAACATTCTAACCATGTATAGCAGAAATAATAGGGCTATTAGGAAAAAACGTTTCCTTTAACTGAGTCATCAAACATTGGAACAATCTTCCTGCACAAACTAAATTGGCCTCAGATACTAACAAATTCAAAAACTCCTAGACAGTGATACTAAAATTGCACAGTTAAAGTATCTTTATGATTAGTGCATCAAAAATGATGCTTATATCATCACAGCAATTGCTAGATTAACCAAAAAGAAGGACGTGTTATGAGGCCGCGAGGCCTGGTCGTCCAATTGCCTGACCTGACCTGAAATTTAACGTGAGCAAGATGTTACGCGTGTGTGCACACATGGAACCTGGAATTACAGTCTCATTCAAAGGACTTTTAGGGAATGGATTCAGAACCAGTTCTAAGCTTCGAAGGATAAGTCCCCTGGTACTGGTCCCAGCAGAGATTCGAACCCACAATCCCAAGATCACTAGAATTGCGAGTCCAGCGTTCTACCAGCTGAGCAGGATTCCGGTGCCCTATATAGAATTAAAAACTACCGTATCCCCTGACGTGCATGGCACGTTCACTTATGGTCTACATATACCTTCTGCACAATGGACCCGATGCAACAGCACCCCGATCATTGCTGCATCACGGGTGCAACAGCACCCCGATTGTTGCTGCATCACGGGTGCAACAGCACCCTGATCGTTGCTGCATCACGGGTGCAACAGCACGCTGCATCACGGGTGCAATAGCACCCCAATCATTGCTGCATCATGAGTGCGATAGCACCCCCATCATTGCTGCATGCGTCACGGATGCAATAGCACCCCGAACATTGCAGCATCACGGGTGCATAGCACTCCGATCATTGCTGCATCATGGGTGTAATAGCTCCCCGATCATTGCTACATGCGTCACGGGTGCAATAGCACCCTGATCATTGCTGCATGCAGGGTGCAATAGCACCCCGATCATTACTGCATGCAGGGAGCAATAGCACCCTGATCATTGCTGCATGCAGGGTGCAATAGCACCCTGATCATTGCTGTATCACGAGTGCAATAGCATTCCGATCACTGCTGCATAACGAGTGCAATAGTATCTCTATCATTGCTGTATCACGGGTGCACTAGTACCCCAGTCATTTCTTCAGTGCGGTCAGTTGCAATGTCGACAGGGACTCGGAACTTACTTTGCAAACATCACTGACTGCATTTTTTCTTCAGTTACCACAGTGTTCGCCTTGTGTTATAATCAGTCAACATTTCAATAGCCTATATGATGGAGGGTGCCATGGCCTTGCACAAGTGTATGAGTGAAAATGAAACCTGAACAACACTGAATAACTCTCTCACACACACACACACACACACACACACACACGCGCGCGCGCGCGCGCGCGCGCGCACACACACACTCACACACACAGAGCGCCGATGATGATGATGATGATGATGATGATGATGATGATGACGACGACGGCGACGACGACCATGCAAACAGACGTACTAACGTTCCCTGATCCCAATCCATACATAACCCACTACTGCTGGGTGCCATGAACACAGAACTGGGTTGTCGGTTGTGAACATTCGGCGTGATTCGAACACACGACCCGGTAGACTGCAGGCTTTTTTTTTTTTCGTGGGGGGGTGGGTGGGGTGGGGTGGGATGAGTGGAAGAAGGGGCAGCAGGCTGTGGGTTGTGTTGCCAGAGTGGTTGTTTGGGAGAGGTTTTCTTTTCGGGGGGGGGGGGGGGGGGGGGGGGGGGGGGGGGGGGGGAGGGGGGGGGGGGGGGAGGGGAGGCAGTCCCCATATATCGGGGGGTGGGGGGGGGGGGATGAGTGGAAGAAGGGAGCAGCAGGCTGTGGGTTGTGTTGCCAGAATGGTAGTTTGGGGAGAGGGGGGGGGAGGGGGCAGGGGAGGGGAGGCAGTCCCCATATATCGGTTACCGTGAGTGACAGCTACTTATCTGCCTCTCTTGTCTTGAGAAACAGAGAGAGACAGACAGACAAGAGATAGACAGACAGACAGACAGAGACAGAGAGAGGAAGGTTTAGCTGTCCTTCCCACCCCCACCCCCGCGCCATACCTCTGCCCGCCCCCACCATTCTTTCTTCTCCTTTCTTTTAACATTTCGGGAGCGGGTGCATGAGATGGAAACGGTATACCAGGCCCTTTATCACTCACCCCCAGAACGTCTCTCTTTCTCTCTCTCTAAGTCGGCCATAGTCCTCAAAAATGATTTTGTTGAATTGTTTGATCAATGGTTCAATGTTAACGTCCATACCCACCAAACTCGATAAAAGGCGGACACACACACACACACACACTCACAGATGGTGTCAGGGGACGTAACTGACGACATTAATACCACCTGAGCAACACCATAAGGTGGGCGCTGAACACAGTCATGTGTGTGTGTGTGTGTGTGAGTAAAAGGCACTAGCGGGATTCGACCCAGCGAGCTTGCCATGTCTGCAAATTTAGTGAAACCACCGAGCCACTCAGATAAAGAGGGATAACCATCGGCCCAGTTTTCAAGCTGTTCCCCTTTTTCAATTTGGACCAGTCCACCCACACCTGTATGGTGACCCCACTTTGACGCTTCCGAGGATTGCCGAGAATCACCGAACACCTCGCGGAAGTGAAGGTTGACAACTTGAAATGACAACGCCAGAGTAAGAAAAGAGTTGGTCCAGACGAACACTGACCATGGGAGAGTGGTAGCTCTCGTCGGGTGTTTCTTTGTGGCTGCTGCCATCGGGTGCATGGTGCTGGCCTTCGCCAGTCCCTACTGGGTGGAGTCTTTCGGAGAGTTCACAGGGAATCAGTTTGTGAAAGCTGGACTTTGGGAGTTCTGCTTCAATGACTATACTTTTTACAAAGATCACAACGGTAAAACGATACCTGGGATGTTTCTATATCTTCTCCGACACCATCAGGCCCCTCTGGGAGTGGCTGTCTCCTCGTAAGTAGAAATGGGAGAAAACACTGTTTCTTTATTTGTTCTTTTAATGTGTGTTTAAGTGGAGACAGGAGAAGTTGTTAGCACACCTGTATGATCGGAAGATCAGAGGCAGGTGACAAACGCGGAAGCGCTTCTAAATATGGCGACGACCGGAAATTGAAGTGGTGAGACAGAAACAGTGTTCCAAACACTTCTGAAAAACAACACAGAAGAATTAAGATTGTAAATCCAGGCCTACGTAAGTCATTTTACATATTCCACACTCTCAAATGTATGTGGACCGGATGTGTTTGCTCAACACAACGAGACGGACTTGAAACTGAGTAAGAAGAAGAATCCAGGTATCCACCTGTCAGTAAACTGAACTCGCACATGCTCCAGGACGACACAGATTCCTAAGCAGTTTCTTGATTGGTGCTGACGTGAAGTGTAATCATTCTGTCAGTGAGAGCATCAGTCAGTTTCATAAGATTGTCCAGAAAGGGGCCTCAAAACTAATTCACATAGTGTGACAGTTTCTTCATGCATGTCTGTAACAGTTTGAGAAAGACTTCTGTACCTCTTGTAATAAAATCTTCTTTCCAAGTTTTACAGCTTTTTTTTTTCTTGGATCCTTAAGAGATTTTATTCATTTTGATTGGTTTAGAATATATTTGCCAACATGCGTGGCAAATGCCAGTCAAAGGTAAAAGTATGAGTGTGTATTTCCACCAGGTTAACCTCAATAATTTGTTCAACGTGTGGTCAGAAAGGAAGTATTGCCACAATTTGCATAGTGATTGCATTGTCCTTAAATCAAAATCTTAACTGAGAAATAATTCACAAATTGTATTACCATTTAGCACTTGATTTATTATATGGCATGTTACAGTTTCAAGAATAGTGAATATTTCTATTGTACTAATGTAGGCACAAAATACTTATCATTGTCCACTGTGATAGCAAAGAGCAGAGGAAGATAAATAAGGAAGAGAAAGAAGGAAAGGAAGAGAAAACAGCAAAGGAAGGAATTATTGTCATTCAAAGTCATTTGGCCTCCAGGGTTCCCAACTGAGTGCTGTCGGAAGAGGCAAGCTCACCCTTTCTCAGACGTTTTAAAGGGTATTTTTGACCCTTCCCTCAGCTGTTTAAAGGGAAAGTATTTGCCCAACTCACACCCTCTCCCCATTTTTCCAATTCTGGGTCGACTATTACAATAAAGGTAGATTACTCAAGTGCACGTATACCCAGTGTCTCTCTCTCTCCTTCTCTCCCCTCTTCCAAATACTAGGTTAAATACAGTACCAGTGACAGCTGAAGAAAAAATCAGGAAAGGGAGGGAATTTGGTTTGGCATGAAAGGTAAAAATATGCAGGGTTTTTGTAAGTGTAACCTCCCCATGATGTTTATTTTGTGTTTGTATATGACCCTTCACCACAAAGTTTTTTTTTTTGTTGGACCTCAACCAGTTTTTCCTGGCAGGTAAAAGGATCATTGGGGAAGGAGGGAGCAGGGTGGGTGTGGTAATTTTAAAAAAAAAGTGAGTAAAAATTCTTTTTGAAGGTGCTGTTTTATAATTGTCCATAAATTCAGTTTAGATTTGTCAGATATTTCTGTCCAACTTTGAACTTAGCATGCCTTAATTTAGATCATTCATATAGAAAATACTTCACCATTATTTAGCATAAAATGTGCATGTAGAAAGTAAAAGTAGTGAAAAAGGACCAGGGATACTACATGACTCATTTCATGGTAAAAAGTCATAGCATGGTAAAAAGTCATTTCTCATTCTTGGCATTATCTTATTCCAGTGTTTCAGATGCTAGCTATACACATGTACCTTTTGTTTCAGCATGGTTCATCGCAATGCAAGTGATGGTGAGCCTGGCACTGCTGGTTCAAGTCGTTGATGCTATTTTCCTTGTCCTCTACATTTTCAAGCTCTTCCCAAAGTACCTCAACTCCATGGTCCTACTTGGATCTGCAGCTGTTATGTTGTTTGCACGTAAGTGCCAGAGATCCTGTTTGGAGATGAACACTGAGAAGACAGCTTGTATATACATGTGTCACTTGGGGGTGTGTGTACATGTGTGTGTCAGCACGTATATATACGTGTGTGTGTGTATGTGAGTGTATGAACATGTGTGTTTGTGTGTATGTGTGTGTGTGTATGCGTGCGTGCATGCGTGCGTGTGCGTGCGCGCGTGTGTGTGTGAGACTTAAGAATGCAGATTTTAAAAAAAGAAACAGACTATATTGTTAATGTACAAGTGGATGATTCAAGTTAACTTACAAAATACAGGATGTGAACCATATTTCACTATTTTTGCACAAAAACACCACCAAACAAACCAAAAATCTATGCAGTACCACAAATACTGATCAGTAGATTAAATAGCTTCCATGAAATATTCTTAACGTCTTAATTTATATTTGCTGATAATGTTGGATGTATGAAACAAAATAGGTGTTCGAGAATTATATGATGAATTGTCACAGGCTATTAATATCAAAATTACTGAACATTAAAAATTTCCAACACCTTGGCTCGACAGAGCAGCATGAGAATGATTAGTGAGGACAGGGGGGAGAAAATGGCGAAACAAAAGAAAAACGTCTGTTTCATTCACAGTGTTTCCAAGCTTTGAACTGGTTGAATCGATCAAAACTTCTATGATCGTGTGTGTGTGTGTGTGAGTTTTTCTTCTTGTTTCTTGAAAGAATAATTACTTTTATTACGAATATGTCTATTCTGAGCATCACTGTTGTACAAATTTCTTTATTAAACAGTACTTTACCTAAGCTATATCATACAATTTACGTTGTAGCCACAGAAAAAAAAATTCATAAACTGAATCATGGTAAATGAATTTAAACAAAGTAAGACGGATTTCATTCCATTTGGTGCCTGTTCCATGCATCAGTGGCGGCAGCACTGACAACCTGTCATCCTGTAACTTCCCACTCTGTCCGCAGTGGTCTGCATCTTCATCGTGCTGATCGTCTTCGGAGTGCAGAAGGAAGATCGTCAGTGGGTCCCCCCGACCAGACATGAACTACCTGTCCTGGTCCTACGGTCTGTGCTGTTTATCGGGGGCTGGGCGTCGCTGTTTGCTGCCATTGCTCTGTACAAAGGGGCCAGGCAAGCTGATGAGGAGTTCAATCCCCCTTACAACTATCCTAAACCTGCATGAGGACTGGTATGAAGGGGAGCGAAGCAGCTACATAACGTTGCCCTGCCCGCAACTATGCATGATGTACGATGATTCAGCAAAAGAGTTATTACAGATGTTGATGTAGACTTGTGTAAAGACAGTTTACAGCATCATCAAAAAAAAAAAAAAAGACTGAGTCAGTGAGTGGTGTTGAAAGACACTGGACACGTTGCAAATGCCCTCAGAATAATGCAACATTGTACATTTTTTTTCTTTATTTCTTGTTTCTGAAAACATGAATATGAGTAAGGAGTGAGAAAGTATGCTGTGAGAGATTGTGTGTGCATGTTTGTGGGGGTGTGGATGTGATATGAAATGTTAGAATGATATTTGATTTTCGTTCTGCTCTTTATAGTTAAATAAATCAAAATTTTAAACACGAACACAGAAAAATATTAGGAGGAAAAAGGTGGATGTGTATTGATTTACATAACTTAGAGATTAATCTTCAAAGACATTTTGATGCGAACCTGATTAAACAAAGATACCATGACTCATTTGCCATCATGGCATTATATTGTCATGCATACAACACATGTTTTCTAGTGATGTTATCATTAATATCTTCACAATGAGGGGGAGAAAAACCTGTGCTGTATTCAGAATATGAATGCATTGGAAAATTAAGAGAAATTGGACTGCCATGTACATTCATCCTGTGTTGACCATGTACATATGATGATATATATGACAACTAACATGTAATCTCTCAATGCATGTTTTAACTGTTTGAGCTTTTGATATAAACAGATCACTGTACCATACACAGATTCATGAAACAATAGGTGTAAAGTACACCCAGTGTCCATTTTTTGAGGAGTAATTGGGCTGCCTGGATCTGGAGGAAATGATGCTGTCCCACATCAAAGAAGACGCGACAAATTGCATGCGACAAGCTGACTCTGTGTCGCTCCATGTTTTCATAAGGAAGTGCCGATAAGACCCCTTTACTGATGAGCTTTGCATCCAATCAGAGTCGGTTTACAAGATGGCAGCATAGCCTTCCCTCCCCCAGTAATCCACCCCACACAACTCCATCCCCTCTTCTTCTTCCCCCCCCCCCCCCCCCCCCCTCCCTCTGACTTGTGATGCCCACCATCATTGTACTGAAGCCAGCTCCTGTTCTGCAGGGAATAATGTATATAGGACTTTTTTTTTTTAATTATCATTTTATCTTGGAACCTTTTATTGTTTCAGTTTAGAGTTTGGATGCAAGAGTCATTTTCACTGGACCCTGTTTTAGCATTGGTCAAGGGGGAGAGAAAGGGAGAAACATAGAAGGTGTGTTCTTTTATAGAATGGAAATGAATGCATGTGTGCTCGCAAATGCAGTCACATTCTCTCTCTCTGGGCTACAAGCAACACCTTACCTTCTCCTCTCTCTCTCTCTCTCTCTCTCTCTCTCTCTCTCTCTCTCTCTCTCTCTCTCTCTGTGCCTGTCTCTGTCTATCGCACACTCTCTTTGTCTCATGCTCTCTCCCTTTACACAGGAAAAATGAACAAGTGCATATAACACTCAGGGATCAGCGTGGCACGTGCGCATGCACACACACACACACACACACACACACACACACACACACACACACACACACACACACAGAGTCTCTTTCCTGTCTAAAACAAGAATAGTCCCAAAGCCAGTCCTTTGGTAGAACACATGATAAAACACAGTTTGGATTTTTTAAAGATGTGTATTCAGCTAGTGTACAAAAGGTCAACAGTGTTGGTGGTTTTGTGTCATTCTGTATTTCACTTCAATCTTCCTTTTCTTTTTAAGAGATCTTTTTATTAACTTCAGTGCCTTTTCGTACTCTCTTGTACAATCATCTCCTCCATGTCCTTACTCATTGTATATATAATGCTTTTATTCTTATACGTCTTATCAATAGGTATACCCACATGAATATGTGTATTGATTTTTCTACTATATCCAAAGATATACAAAATGTTTAAGGAAATCAAGGTTGTTTTGATTTTGTGTTAGCAGTAGGTTTTGCTTTCCTTTCTTCTTTCCATTGTATGCTTGTTTAGACATAAGGTCAAGAATTGTATTTTGCTGAGCGAATTACAGAAAGAAACATATTTTGTAAGCAATGTGAATGTGGCATACCACACATATTTTTTGTTTTGTTTTGTTTGTTGTTGTTTTTGTTTTAAAGAAATATTTTTGGCTGCCTTAAACTGTTTTATTTTTTAGTATAGTAAGTATGATTTATTAAAGTAAATTTTTTTTGTATGATGTGCGTTTATGCAATTTAAGTATGGCACTTTTTAGATGAGAGCAAACTGCTTGGCTTTCTTAATAATCGTTTAATATTAATAATGTTGACATGATTAAAGACAGTTTTAATTTTTCTTTCTCTGTTTAGTTATATGAATGTAGTGAAGTTAGTGAGAGTGTGTGTGTGTGTGTGAGAGAACTTCAAACTACAACATTGAACAGTCTCAGCCATGTTTCCTTACAAATATTTTTTGTTCACTGTGGTTGATCCAGCTCCTCTTGTAGTAAACACTGCATTTCTTCGTAGACATCGACAGATTTCTATTGGTGTAGACAAGTGGCTCATCCCTGAAACTGGAATGTGGCTACCTAAATGGTGGAATTTAAGTGTCGCCAATAGTGAACCATGGAGCTTTGAGGGACGGAGAAGAAAAAGAAAGTAACATTCTCATTCACTTCTGTTTGCACTTCCAAAATAATTGTGTACATGTACTTAAGTGTACTCATCGATGACATGTCCTTTGGACGATGTCCAGATTAATATTATATCTTGATTAAACATACAGGAATCTGAAACTAAGGTAATGCCACTTTTTAACTTTGGGGTCAAGTGTATTGCATTGAATATTCAATCTAATCGAATTATGACTGTCTTTTGCGAAACTTAATTTCTGGCACAGAAGGCTCTAATAAATAAAAATTTCAATAACTGATGAATAACGAATATGGATGAAAATGTCATAGATTGTTTGTGATTGTGACTGTGATCAGATTAGTCTGTGTTCAAAATGTGACACAAATGCATAGCCTTCCCCTGATTAGAAATGATCATCTACCTTGAAACAAGCCGATCCTCATTCATCCAACAACTCCTTTGCACATTTAAGTTGAAAAAATGATAAATCAATGTACAGTAAGCTGTCATATATCCAAATCAAGACTCTGCTCAGCATGAATTATCTTCTCAAGTGTGTCTTTGTCTAACTCAACTATTTATTTTCCCAAGTATTCATTTGTCTGGTTATTGATTTATTTGTCCCAGATATTTGCCCAAGTGAAATGAATCTTCTGACACAAGATGATAAATCGAAAACCATAGAGTGATTTTGATTACCAAATAATGCAAGAATTCAAATGTTACTGCTGATAGCAAGTAAACCCCACAACACTGTAAGAACTAGATCAAATTATGAAGGAAAGTCATCAGGAAATGAACCAAGAAAATAAAACATGTATACCACAAAATGAGGTGCAACACATTTCAGCTGTTATAGAGTGCACTTTTGTGTGTGTCTGACGCCAATGGTATGCCATACCAGGGCCCGCCAGCCCTCCTCCATAGAGCACTCAGCAGCAGTGACATCATACTCCATGCTCAGATGGCGATGGTGTAACCGTTGTCACAACATACCCAGTATATCAGTAATGATCAAAATAATATTGGTCAGACTTAAAGTTGGTTTGTTAGTTTGATTTAGGTGTTTGGGATGGGTAAGCAGGTGTTAAATTCAATTTTCCGCTTTGGGTTCCTGACGCGACGGGGTAGCATGGTGTGGCAGCACTGATAAAAGCCCTTGCCTGAATTACCTAGGCGTATAGGGCTGTGTGCAACTACTACGTGAATCCCCCCCCCCCCCCCCCCCCCCCCCAAACCACTTTAAGTGGCCTTCCTGTCGTCAAGAGAGTGAGTACACACAATGAAGTTTTCCAAGGGCGACAACCCCCCTCCTTTAAAAAAAAAAAAAAAGGGGGCTTAAAAAAGTGTAAGAAGTATGGGTTAGCCGCTTTTTTTCACAGCTTCAGCAGTGGAATTTAACACCTTTTATTTTCACCGACCACTTTCAGACTGAGTGGAAGGAAAAATGAAAACAACATCAAAGATGAGGGCACAACATCAAAGATGAGGGAGAAATATCCCGTAACCAGAAAACAGTTCCAACAATTAATACCAACGGCAATACACTGGGAGTGTTCTTCAATTCAGTTCAGCTGCATTTGGTTGGTAACGTCAGCTCCTACGTCTGGCCTCTGTGGTTGCTAAATGAGAGAGAGAGAGAGAGAGAAACTGACGATTAATGCCAACTGCAGTACACTGGGAGTGTTATTCAA
>JADBJO010000759.1:447500-467500 GCA_016801955.1 Conus betulinus | reverse complement strand
ATCAATTTCATTTTGTGTTTGCCCCCTCCCTCTGTTCCCATTGACACGGGCATGTGGCCTAGTTCAATTAAAACATTTGTCATTGTCTCTAACACTCCTACTGCATTTATTTTGCTTTAAAAAAAAAGTTTTTATTCTATATTGTAATAATGTACTTTGTTAATCCTCTCTCTCTCTCTCTCTCTCGTTCTCTTTCTCTCTCTCTCTCTCTCTGTCTTTCTTTCTCTCTCTCTGTCTCTGTCTCTGACTGTCTCTGTTCCTCTCTGTTTTTATCTCGCTCTTTGTCTCTTTGTCTGTCTGTCTGTCTGCGCAATCCCTCCCTCCCTCCCTCCCTCTCTCTCTTTCTCTTTCTCATATACTTCCTTTTCCCAGTCTTCTTCTCCCATTAAATTTTTTTTTTCCCAGACAGGTTACTGTGCTTGCCTAGCTTATTTTTATTCATCTTTTTCTTCTTCTTCTTCTGTGTACGCTGGCTGATACTCCTGCGGACATTCTCTATATGGACAGGCAAGTATTAAATCCCATCCACCACCCAACAAAGGGAGTGGAGTTTTGTGTGTTTTGACCGTTTCCTTTATCCTGCCATTAAGTCAGCCATACTCCATCTTCAGGGAATCTAGTTCACCATAGCAAGCTTAGTACTGAGAGGGTTGTGTTGAACGGAGGTCCACAGAAAGCAGTTTTGCGCTGTGGAGTGGAGAGGCAGGCCAGGCTGAATCGATACCTGGTGAGATTGGTTCGTCTAGCCAGAAGAACATCTGTTCCTGTAGAGTCAATATATTAGCCGTTTGCATCCCACAGACAGCCCTCTGGACTTATCAAACAGATGAATTGTGTTTTTTTAGGTGTGTGTGTGTGCGTGCAGGCGTGCGTGCATGCGTGTGTGCGTGCGTGTGTGCAGGCGTGCATGCGTGTGTGTTAATCAGTGTGGAGATCTCAGGTGTGTGTGTGTGTGTGTGTTTAATCAGTGTGGAGATCTCAGGTATGCCTCTGTGTGTGTGTGTGTGTGTGTGTGTGTGTGTGTGTGTGTGTGTGTGTGTGTACACGTTCCCTTGCACTCACATGTGCACGTGCACTCGCATGAGCATGTGTGCACACATACTTCTGTGGGCATTCATGATGCATGTGTGTGCATACATGTGAGATAGAGAGAGAGAGAGAGAGAGATAGAAAGAGAGGGAGAATGTATTGACTGTGTGTGTGTGTGTGTGTGTGTGTGTGTAGAGAAAGGGACAGAGAGAGAGAGAGGGTTTTTCATGAATTCCATGAAAGAAAATTCCATTGAAATGTCCTGTTGTATTTTGGGACATGGGCAGTTGAAAAAAAAATTGATAAAACAAGATGCAGAAAGTGCAGTTTTACACTTTTGTAAAGACTCTAATCTTGTTGTTGTTGAAAGAAAATCAGTTTCAATCTGTGTCGTGTAAATGATGAAATAGAAATTCAGCGACAACACATGCATAGCAAGCACACACACACACACACACACACACACACACACACACACACACACACACACACACACACACACACACAAGTGGACATACATATATCTGTGAATGGAAACCTGCATATAAAGTACTTTGTTGGGGGGGGGGGGGGGGGGGGGGGGGGGGAGCAAAAAGAATCAGCACAGCAGTTAAATGAAAAACTACAAAACCCACACACTCACAAACATGTGCACACACACACACACACACACACACACACACACACACACACACACACACACACACACACACACACACACACACACACACACACACGTGGAGATACATATATGGGGGGGGGGGGGGGGGGGGGGGGGGGGCAGGAGCAAAAGATCAAAACAGCAAATTAATGAAAAACTACACGCTCACACACTCACAAACAAGCACACTAACTCGAACGCATGCACACACACATGCACACACACACACACATGCATATACGTAGCATGCATGCGCACACACACACGCTTGTGTGCACACACACACACACACACACACACACACACACACACACACACACACACACACACACACACACACACACAAAGTGGACATACATATACCTGTGAAATGCATACAAAGCAGTTTTCTGGGGAGAAAAGGAGCAAAAAATCAACTCAACAGATATATGAAAAGCTACACACTCACAAACATGCTTGCACACACACACACATACCGCGCGCGCACACACACACACACACACACACACACACACACACACACACACACACACACACACACACACACACACACACACACACACACACACACACACGTGAACATACATGTATCTGTGAAAGCAAACCTGTGTACGAAGCGTTTTTCTGGGGAAAAAACTTAAACGGGGGAGGAACAAAAAACAAGAGGTAAGTGGAACACGTTTTAAAGGTCCCCAGGTCATCAAGCATTGATTGAGGCCAAACAGATCCATAGATCTCAACTCGCCAACCCATCGCAAAGTCTGTGATCTTAAGTTTAGTGTGCCGAGTACATCCACACCACCATAGGGCTATTGATCAGTATCGACAGAGTTATAAACCATCGGAGAGGAACCAGGTGTGTGTGTGTGTGTGTGTGTGTGTGTGTGCGCGCGCGCATGTGTGTGTGTGTGTGTGTGTGTGTGTGTGGGAGGAGGCAGGGTCGAGGCAGGGTTCCATGACTCGTTGACTTTATTGTTGGAGTTTATGTGTGAAATCTCCTGTTCAGGTTTTGGGTACGGGGAAGCCCCACAAAGGTGCTTTGTTCATTTGTGTGCGTGTGTGTGTGTTTTTTTTCCCCCCAGAAATTTTTGTGGCTTTGTCTGAACCAGATTTATCTCCAACTGAAGACTTCTCTCCCCCCTTTTATAGATATATTTGACGGATTTCAGCCAATCAAGATTGAGACATTATGTCTTGTATATATTTGTTTTGTTTTAGTGGATGGCAAGTTCTTTTTTTTCCTCCTTTTTTTTTTTAGTGTGTTGGTATTGATCACCCTCTTGCTACAATGCTAGTAGGGCTATGACTCTGTGTGTGTGTGTGTGTGTGTGTGTGTGTGTGTGTGTGTGTGTGTGTGTGTGTGTGTGTTGATGACCTTTGAAAAAGTCAGTCAGCATGGCAGTCTGTGAAACGTTTGGTTATCATTATACGCAGTTTAGGGCAGTAACAATGTATGTCAGCTCCCATCAGCTTTTCTCTCTATCAACCTCTGTCAGGTCAGCCCTGCTCTCCCTATCTTTTTCACAGAGAGAGAGGGGGGTGGGGGGGGGGGGGGGGGGGGGAGGGACTACCAGTGTCAAAATCTCAGCCTCAGCAAATCACCTTTCTCACTCCTCATCACTCCCTAACCCCCCCCCCCCCCTTCCCCCAAGGCCCTCTCCCTCCATCTCTCCTGACCATTACCTTCCCACCCCAGTTCATAAGAGGCAGGAGTGGGGGGTAGCAGAGAGGTGTTGTTGTTGTTGTTGTTGTTGTCGTCTGTCGAGTCGATGAAGACCATCTAGTCATCCTGGGATCGGGGATGAGTGTGTAGATGGCTGGTCAGGCCGATCTGCGCCCGGAAAGATTGATCACAGTAGGGACAGGGGATGGTGGCGGCAGTTGGAGATCTGTTGACACTGGTCTTCATGATCATCTTGCGCTGCCCAGCTGCAGCAGTTCTGTTGCCTTCACAGGTCTCTGCACCTTTGAGGACAACTGATCGTCACCCATCTCTGTCCTGGGCAGTCTGCTCCCATGTTGTGTGGCTGATGTTGAAGGCCTTCAGGGAAGATTTGAGGTTGTCTTTGAAACGCTTCTTCTGGTCTCCACGAGAGCGTTTGCCAAGTTGCAGTTCGCCAAACAATAGTTTGGCAGCCGATGGTCTGGCATGTGAACTACGTGACCTGCCCAGCAAAGCTGTGACTGCATCACAATGGTGAAGATGCTAGGCAGGCCAGCACAAGCAGAGAGGTGTAGAGGATGATGGAAGATAGCCTTTGTTTACAAAGTTCTGGGTCTTGAGCAAAGAGAAGAAAAAGAAAAAAAAAAAAGAGAGAGAAATTCATAATCTGGATAGCTTTTTATACTGGCCTTGTTCTGTGTGTCAGTGGCTGTTACTCAGGAAAACAGTTGTTTTTTGTTTCTTCTTTTAGCTCTTCTCTCTCTGCCTGTCTGTCTGTCTGTCTGTCTGTCTGTCTCTCTCTCTCTCTCTGTACCCTGCACAGACATGTAAGTAACTATGTATTGCCGAGTGTGCATGCACACACACACACACACACACACACACACACACACACACACACACACACACACACACACACACACAGAGACCCACACACAGACCCCCCCCCCCCCCCCCCCCCCCACACACACACACACACACACACACTTTATTTTCCTCTTTTTGTACCCATTCACAGTATCATTCATCATGCATGTGCTTCAGGTGTCTGCCTATACATCGTCCACATTTTGCATCCCCCCCCCCCCCCCCCCCCCCCTCCCCCGATCTCTCAGAATGGTGTATACCATCACAGACTTATTACCTCATATGTTGTCCACGTATTGCATCTCCCACCCCCCCTCCCAGAATGGTGTAAGTCATCACAGGATTATCGTCTCATCTTGCTGGCCCCATTCATCATTTATATCTGTGGTATTCATATTGCTGAAGCTTCATATCAAGCTGATATTGATTCTGGTTTATATCCAGATATTTTGGGGTTTTGGTTTGTTGATGTTGTTTTTTTTTTTTTTTTTTTTTTTTTAACCTTTAAGCTGCCACTGCTACACACGTTGATGTTTGAAAGGTTCCCTCTCTCTCTCTCTTACTCCCTGTCTGTCTCTCTGTCTGTCTCATTGTCTCTGGCTCATGTTCTCTCTATCTCTCTCTCTCTCTCTCTCTCTCTCTCTCTCTCTCTCTCTCTCTCTCTCTCTCTCTCTCTCTCTCTCTCTCAGAGTATATATTAGGTTGGCATTAGTGTAGGAAGTCTTTCTGCCTTTTTCTCGCTGTCTTTCTGTCTTTCCATTTGTTTCTATCTTCTGTCTGTTGGTCTGTCTGTCTGTCTCCCTCTCTTTCTCTCTCTCTGTCTCCCTCTCTCTCTCTCAATCTCTTCTCCCCCCCTCCCCCCCCCCCCCCTCCCCTTCGCTCTATCTTTTTGTGAAAGTCTGCCTCTCACAGAGTGTGTGGCACTGTCAGGAAAGATCCTGGTGACCTGGAGTTGATATACTAACATGGACTCTTCCTTTTACAGTGCCATGGATTGTCCTTTTTCTTTTCTTTGTCTTTTTTTCTTCTTGTTTTTTTTTTTTTTTATAGTTTATTCATTTATATGTTTGTTTTATGCTACTACTACTGGTTGTTGCTCAGTACTCTGTGGCACTGGCATGCCGAGCTGACTGTCACAGTCGGTTGGTAGCATGACCGTATGCATCGGTCATTCATATAAATATGTATGTGTTTACACAAGTCTTGTCTTTTTTTTTATACTCCCTGAGGTTTCTGCCCGTTTTTAGAGACACTTTCCGTGGGAATGTGCCGGAGAACTCGCTGTTGTGTTGACGGCCAGCAGTTGGCTGTAAGATGCAAGCCTGATGATTTCTGCACAGTATGAAACAGTCTGTGGTGGCTGAATCTGTTTTACACTGGTCGGATCTTCCATGTGCAGGACCAGGGAGTTAATTCAGTGCTTGTTGAAGGAGTTCCATTTCTTGGCACACATTTGTTTTTCCCAAAGCATAGAATTATATATGTAAATGAGAGAAACAGTGAGATAGACAGACAGACAGACAGACAGACAGAGAGAGAGAGAGAGAAAAAGGCCTAGGAGCAGGCAATACTTATAGATCTGCCTTCGAGAGGGATTGTGATGGTTCCCTCATGCAGCTAGTGAAGGGTTTTCATATTTATAACATATATTTTCCCATTTTTTCTTTGTCTTCAATTTTTTGTTTGTTTTGTTTTAGATTTCAAATCTTTGCCAAATCATTACTATGATGATGGAAGGACTGTTAACCTTCACTTGTTTTCCCCCCACTACTTAATTGTTCAGCATACTAATAGCATATATATATATATATATATATATATATATATATATATATATATATATATATATATATATATTTTTTTTTTTTTTTTTTCCAAACAAATCTGTCTCCCGAGCATAAAGTTATGAATTTTTTTTTCTTTCAGTATGTCTGTCACCCAGAACATAAAATCATGAATGCTTTTTCCTTTGAGGACATCTGTTTCCCAAAGCATAGAATTATGAACTTATAATGTACAAACCCTGTAACCTCTCTCTCTCTCCTCTCTCTCTCTCTCTCTCCTCTCTCTCTCTCTCTCTCTCTCGTCTTCTTCCTCTTGCAGAAGACAAAAAGTAAAATAACATGAACACAAGCAGGCAAATGTTGGTTTGCTTCCAGTCTTTTTGAAGCAAAAAACTGAGCATCTTTTTATCTCCCCCTCTCCCCCCCCCCCCCCCCCCCCCCCCCCCCGAAATGTACACACACTGTATGGTCGGAGATTTATTCTTGTTCTGTCTGTCTCTTTAGCTAGGTATATTAGTTTGTAAGTCAAGTGTGTGTATGTGTGTGTGTGCGTGCGTACGCATACTTGCACATGCGTGCACGTGCACGTGTGTATGAGCATGAATGGGATGAACTGCTGCTTCAGAGCAGTAAAAAATTTCGTTTCGCAAGGCGTGCATGATGAACAATAAACAGTGCAGCGTGACATATCCAGCATGGAATTCCTGGCAAACTTCTTTCGCTCTCATTCTCCTTTATGTGCGCGCGCGCGCATGCGCGCACATGTGTGTGTGAATGTGTATGTGTGTGCGTGTGTGTGTGTGTGTGTGTGTGTGTGTGTGTGTGTGTGTGTGTGTGATTTAAATCTGTGTTCAGAGGAAACTCAGAAATCTGGCACTACTGGAACAACGACAAAACCGATGTGATCGGCATGCTTTTTATATATACCTCACGCCAGTGCTGTGATCAATTTGTCAGGCATGAGGACCCAACGTAATTACCCCCCCCCCCCCCCCCCTTGCCTCCCCCCACCCCCACCCCTGGCCAACAGCAGCAGGTGGTAATGGCTAGATTCCGAGCGATAAACGTGCGCGTGTGTCTGTGGCTGACTGGGAGAGACCCATAAAACATGAGGGTTTGTGTCTGTCAACCTCTGTCCGCCTGACTGTCGCTGCCGCCTGGTGCGGACTTCATGGGCATGATTAGTTTGCATTGATTGAGCCCCGGCCACCACAGCTGCAAATGTCGCCGTGAATGGATGGGGTGTAATGAGGCCAGCGTGAGATTTATCCTCGGTTTATGCTGGGTAATTAAATGATCAAGAGTAACGTTCACTTAATTCATCGGATCGGTATGTTAGGACTGCCAAGGCATGACAGAAATCTTACAGTTCCTGATTATTTAGTGTGTGTGTGTGTGTGTGTGTGTGTGTGTGTGTGAAAGGATGAAGATGATTTATCTCATGCCAGATTAGACAAACGATATATTTCAGGATCGCCTAGCTGTTTGTCTCAGAACAAGACATTGGCCTATAGTCATTACGCTAATACCTGGGTGCAAAGGTTGGAATCATGGATTGAAGACTGCCTGCTTTGGAGTCTAGTTCTGATCAGGACTTTTAATTAGTAATAAACATTGTTGTGAATCTTTACCTCCTGTCTTTCTTTTTTTTTTTTTTTTCAGGGCTTTGAATATTGTTGTGAAATTTCCTTCGCTTTGTTTTGTCTCTTTTTTTTTTTTCTTCAGGACATGAAATATTGTTGTGGATTTTTTTCTTCCCTTTTGTTTCCTTTTTTTCTGTTCAAACCCCATCATATGCAGAGAGCAGAGAGGAATGTGCTCTGGACTCAGAGAAGAACGGGTAACCACACATTTGAGTTTTGTTGGTTTCATGGACGTGTGTATGTGTTGCTCACATTTCGGGATCAGCCTTCTGAATGTTTGAGGAAGCCCAGCTGATGCTGGAATGTATGCTAAGGCCTGTCATGCAATCCAAAGATTTTTTTTAAAATGCAAAGCATATAAACATACACCCAGTTTATCTTCCAATACGCGTGCACATATCAATAGCATGTTTACTATACCCATGATCTACCAGTCAGTTATTAGATCAAAAGCTATTTTAAAATCTGTCAAATACATCAAAACAAAAACAAAAACAACAACAAAAAAAAAAAAAAAGGGGGGGGGGGGGGGAGCTGAGAAATGTCACAATCAAACATGCGTCATAATGTATTTCGTCACTGAGCCATAAAGAAAAAAAATGTTTTGGGCCGTTACAGCCGTTAGTAATGGCTATTCTGGTAAAATAAAACATCGGGCATCATCTGTGACCTGTAATGAACATACGTACAAATTTTCAGAAAGATCGGCCCAGAAGTTTTGTCTGGAGCGTGTGGAACACATTTTGACCACGGGCGGACAGACAGACACATACAGACAGCATTTCTTTGTTCCCATTGTTAAGTACTCCCTGTTCTCTAAGAACTGTGAGTATACACACACAAAAAGAGTCCAGACTGCTACTGTTGTCGGCATGAAAATTATCATTACCACCACTGCCATATGTATGAAGTCGTCGTATTTTTGATGAAGTTCACCAGTTTTGTAGCTGTTCACAAAGGAAAACAGAGCAGAAGAAAAAGCTGCTGCCGCGGTTATGAGATGAGCCCAGAAAGATGTCCACAGCGTAGAGAGCACAAGCGATTTTGATCTGAGAGGATGGTTCCAGCCGTCAATGTGATCTGTTAGAAAAGGTCCTCCTTCCTGTTTTCTTCTACTTTAGTTTGTGTTTGTTTATTTGTTTTGTAATTTATGACTATCAAAAAACCCCCCAAAAAAACAGTGAAGAGAAAGACTTTTCCAACAGCTTTATAGAATATTCGTAGGAGTTGGTTTTTTTAAGTTGTCGACAGGTGCACTATTTTTATTATTATTATTATTATTAATATTATTACTTTTTTTTTTTTTTTTGCTGCCCCAATGTCGGCGCCACCTCAGAGGCAGTGCACCCACGCCGCTCATTCCGACACCCTGTCCACAGCCACACAGCCCGGTCGGACCCGCTGCAGCGCCAGCACCGGCAATCCACAGGAGCAGTCAATGTCAAGTTGTCAAGAGGCAACCCACCGGAGGAGACACTGCACTGCTGCTGAGTCACTTCGGTTGTGTTCAGTGGTGCCTGTTCTTCTGATCTAACATACACAGGACATCACCTACTAAGCCCCCTACTGACGACAATAATTGCTTAGTTGCGGAGCTGGCATGAATGAGCTCTCCCACCGGAGGGTGCTACTGCATCCGTCCAACGACAGCCCCCACTATGGACTCGCCGATACTGGTGACCCCGACGGAACCAAACCAAGGCCACAGATGTGGAGAGGACATCGAAATTGAGGTCACCATGAGAGCAGGGCATGAAGGGCCACAGAATTTGAGACTTTTTTTTATGCTGATCGATGAGAATGAGGATGATTAAGATGATGCTACGGATTTCCATTTCGGTCTGAGACTACATGACAGGGCTGTACTCTACGCTTCCTTTCATAATATATCCCGGTGTCAACCAGGCCCGAGAGATACAGGCACCTGCAGTGTTGGTCAAGAAAATTTGAGCAACACTCTCAGAAACGCATCCATTAAGTGGATGAAACTCAACTGTGTGGTCCCAGTCTTCCCAACTGAGTCTGCAGCAGACTCAACTCTGGATAGGAGCCGGTCGGGGCAGAAAAACCCACATGACTCTGATGGGATTCGAACCCACGACCGCCCAGCTGGGAGTCCGTGACGCTAACCACTTCACAGAACAATAGAAAGAACAAAACTGATCGTGTCATAATCCATCTGAATTTGCAAAGATTTTAATTCAAGAAAGAAAAATGGAAGACTGGATTTAAGGAAAAAAAAAAAAAAAGGGGGAGGGGGAGGGGGTGGCGTGGAGGATACATGTGTTCCTGGCTGTGTTGGCATTGGGAGATTTATAAAATACAGAAAACATTCTGCAGGACAGTCGGTTGTAGTATATCACCTCTCATTAATGACCTCCAAAACCATCCAGATCTGGGTCTTTTAGTAAGAGAGAGATTATAGTGGGAGAAAAATCTGAATAAGACACAGGAACCCCCCCCCAAAAAAGAGCTCCAGAAAAAGAAATCCTAAACAGGAAGGGAGTCTTAGACTAGCCAGTCTTTGTTGGAAGTTTACTTGTTTTTTTTTGTTTTGTTTTTTGTTTTGTTTTTGTACAAGCAATTCTCTCCAGCACTCCACCAACCTTCCCTTCCTATTCCTTCCTTGTGTTATCCTTTTTTTTTTTTTTTTTTTGGTCCAGTTTCCATACTTTGTACTGAGACGATAGTGGAGACCAAAACTGTGAATTACTTTTAGAAAAACACCCTGAAGGTTCAATCATTTCTCTTCTTTTTCGTTTAAAACCAGACTTTTTTGGGAAAACACCCTGAAGGTTCAATCATTTCTTCTTTTATTTAAAACTAGACTTTTGTGGAAAACACCCTGAAAGTTCAATCATTTCTTCTTTTACATTTAAAACCAGACTTTAAAAAAAAAAAAA
This sequence comes from Conus betulinus, assembly GCA_016801955.1. Classification (NCBI taxonomy): domain Eukaryota; kingdom Metazoa; phylum Mollusca; class Gastropoda; order Neogastropoda; family Conidae; genus Conus; species Conus betulinus. The sequence goes on along the minus strand of JADBJO010000759.1, from coordinate 456,950 downwards.
ATCCTTGAACATTCAATCATTTCTTCTTTCATTTAAAAACCAGACTTTTTTTTTTTAATTTGGTTTTCATAATCACAGATACATAGTTTCACGTTGTTTCCAGTCTGCGTGAGAACACGGAACAAAGGCATACAGGCACATGCACACATCACTTTTGCCTTTTTCTCTGTTTGTCTGTCTGTCTGTCAGTGTGTGTGTGTGTGTGTGTGTGTGTGTGTGTGTGTGTTTTTCTCTCTCTCTCTTACCCCCCCCCCCTCCCCCCCACAGCCCCCTTGCCTTTCTTTCATCTCGCTCTTTCTCTCTCTAGCTCCATCTGGTTCTCTCTTGCTCTGCATTTGCATGCACATACACTTAAGCACATGTGCATGGCACCACATAACATGCGCATGCATTCCCACACATGTGCACACGCATGCACGCACGTGCATGCACGCATGCACGCACACACACACACACACACACACACACACACACACACACACACACACACACACACACACACACACACACTCTCTCTCTCTCTCTTTCTCTCTCTCTCTCTCACTGATGTGCTTGCTCTGTCTTCCTCTCTCTATGTCTCTCTCTCTCTCTCACACACACACACTACACACACACACACATACACACACACACACACACACACACACACACACACACACACACACACTCTCTCTCTCTCTCTCTCTCTCTCTCTCTCACTGATGTGCTTGCTCTGTCTTCCTCTCTCTATGTCTCTCTCTCTCTCTCTCACACACACATACACACACACACACACACACACACACACATGCACGCGCATGCACACACGCACACACACACAACACACAACACACACAACACACAACACACAACACACACACACACACACACACACACACACACACACACACACACACACACACACACACACACACACACACACACACACACACACACACACACACACACACACACACACACACAGAGAAACGGAAGACAAGCTGTGCTCTGATCCCAGTTGAACAAATATATTTAAATCTGCTGAGGCAGATGAAGGAGAGAAAGAAGGTAAAGAAAAGAAAGAAATAAGACACACACACACTCACACTCACTCACACACACAACACAACACAACACAACACAACACAACACACACACACAACACAACACAACACAACACAACACAACACAACACACACACACACACACACACACACACAGAAATGGAAGACAAGCTGTGCTCTGATCCGAGTTAGACAAATATATTTAAATCTGCTGAGGCAGATGAAGGAGAGAAAGAAGGTAAAGAAAAGAAAGAAAATAAGACACACACACACTCACACTCACTCACACACACACACACACACACACACACACACACACACACACACACACACACACACATACACACACACGCACACGCACACACACACACACACAACACACACACACACACACACACACAACACACCACACACACACACACACACACACACACACACACACACTCTCACCAAAATAGGATGGGGGTGGGGGGGTGGTGGTGGTGGCGGAGAATGAAACAGGAAGAAGAGAAAGACTGATCATGAGAACCAGAGAGAGAGGGAGACAGAGGAAGAGAGAGAGAGAGAGGGAAGAGAGAGAGGGAGGAAGAGAGAGATAGGAAATGAGAGAGAGAGAGAGAAAGGAAGAGAGAGAGAAAGGGAGACAGATGGAGAGAGAGAGAGAGAGAGAGAGAGGAGAGGTTATCGATCAATAAACGTTCATATAGAGAATTATGCTAATAAAGGAGATTAATGTGGAGATTGACATTCAGAAAGGCAATGAAACTATTGAAAGGCTGTCCAGATCACTCTCAAAACCCCACATCTGTATTCTGGGCAGGTGATGTGACACTTCTCACACATTTCACACGCCCCTGCCATCATGTGAGCAGTACAATAAGTGTGTACTTCGCATCCCAAGTGTGGTTTTTTCCTTTTCGGTGGGGGACAATGGATAATTGTTAGTGTCAGCATCATCACTGCTTTTGATCTTGTCTGTATATTGTATGCTAAGCCACATCTGCCAGCATGTGAACTGACGAAGAACAACACTGACAGTTCAGAAAGTAGGTGGATGAATGCATAGGGCGAGAATGGTGGTTTTGATGATGCTGGTATGATAGTGACGAAAAATGTGAATCTCTGTTCGTACCTTCGCTGTGTTACAGAAGGAAAGAGGCGTTTCTGAACTGAGTGAACGAAACATGATAATGTAGGACGACAAAGGACACAAATCCATGGGAAGGGAATGAACAAAATCAGGACAATGCACACTGGGCAACAAAGAAATGAGAACTGAAATGGACAAAACAGGACAATGCACACTGGGCAACAAAGAAATGAGAACTGAAATGGACAAAACAGACAATGCACACTGGGCAACAAAGAAATTAGAACTGAAATGGACAAAACAGGACAATGCACACTGGGCAACAAAGAAATTAGAACTGAAGTGGACAAAACAGGACAATACACATTGGGCAAAAAGGCGTTAGAACTGAACTGAAAACAAGACAGGACAATTCAGGGTAACAAAGGACAATGGAACTGATGTGAACAAAGCAGGGTTGTGTGGGACAATGAACGCATCATCTGGGGAATGAAGGAGGAAAACAGGACAATGCAGGAAAACAAAGGACACCAGAAGTAAAAAAATGAACAAAGATGAAAAAAAAAAAAGTGCAGGATGACCAAGGATTTTTAGAACTGAAGGCAGGACAGGAAGTTCATCATCATCATCATCATCATCATTGTCATCATCATCATCATCATCATCATCGTCATCATCATCACCATCATCATCATCATCATCGTCATCATCATCGTTCACCTGCCATTGTCTGTGGTGGTGTAATTATGGAGCTTGATCACTGAAGGAATGTCCACGGCTCTTTGTCCCCTGTTAGGGGCAGCAAGGTAGAGGTATTTTAGTAGCTAGTCCTTTATGTTCTCCGTCCAGGATTTCTAGCATCTGCCTTTGAAACGTCCTGTCTCCATAGCCAGCATGCTATAGAACAATGGTCCTGGACAGGGAGTCATACTTTAAACAAGCTTTTACTTAAACTTTCTTTTGGTTCTTTTCAAAAGGAAGATATGAGATTATGCTTACAAAAACCTATATTATGATGCATGGACATTGCAAACATGGATATTGGATAGCCAGTGAGGTGCATGACATAGCACTTATAACCTCATGTCAACGAGAGATCACTATCATCGCAACGTGAGTCTTGTCTTGTGTGTTTCAGTTTACTCGCAGTCAGATTTCTTTTTTTTTTTTTTTCAGTGCTCATTAGAGCACTTTGATTTATAGATTTTTAAGCTGCTGACTTGTGTTGGTTTGATTTTTGGCTTTTTGTCTCTTTCTCTCTTTCTTTGTTTGTTAGTTTGCTGCCACCTCTGCGGTGCAATCTTCACGGTTTTACTCTCACATCAAGCGTCCTGACTCCACAGCCGCACCCCAGACTCACTCTGTCACACCCACAGGGAACCATTAACATCAGGTCTTTGATTTAAGAGCTGTGCTGCACTTTGCCGCCAGATCGTTTAAGTTGTGTTCAGTGGAGCCTGTCTGATGCCACGTTTGTAGGTCACCCACCCATTAAGCCGCCTTCTGGTGACCGTGATTACTGGAAACAGGAGTGATTCAGCCCACAGGTTTGGTTTGGCCTCTGCTCTGCTTGATAGAGGCACTTTGGAAATTAACGCCAACCCACTTGTGTTTCATTGATGTGCTTATAATTACTGTGACATTCAGATCTGTGTAGCAAACTGAGACAGTGTGTCCTGGTTTGAAACTCTTCTCTGTTTGTTTCCTCCCATTGCCCTGTCTTCTTCTACTGCTTTTATCTTCTTCTTTAGTGATGTCATACTTGGAGACTGGTCCTGGGGATGACATGGGTGTGGTCCTCCTCAGAGCCTCCACAGTTCCATACAGTTTCTCTTGTAGAGTGGTGTGCATCAGCGGTATGTTGTAAAGTGGGTGTGCATCAGCTGTGTGTTGCGGAGTGTTGCGCATCAGCTGTGTGTTGTAGAGTGGTGTGCATTGGCTGTGTGTTGTAGAATGGTGTGCATCAGCTGTGTGTTGTAGAGTGGTGTGCATCAGCTGTGTGTTGTAGAGTGGTGTGCATTGGCTGTGTGTTGTAGAATGGTGTGCATCAGCTGTGTGTTGTAGAGTGGTGTGCATCAGCTGTGTGTTGTAGAGTGGTGTGCATTGGCTGTGTCTTGTAGAGTGGTGTGCATCAGCTGTGTGTTGTAGAATGGTGTGCATCAGCTGTGTGTTGTAGAGTGGTGGTGTGCATCAGCTGTGTGTTGTAGAGTGGTGTGCATTGGCTGTGTGTTGTAGAATGGTGTGCATCAGCTGTGTGTTGTAGAGTGGTGTGCATCAGCTGTGTGTTGCGGAGTGTGTGTAGGAATCATCTGTGTGTTGTAGAATGGTGTGCATCAGCTGTGTCTTGTAGAGTGGTGTGCATCAACTGTGTGTTGTAGAGTGGTGTGCATCAGCTGTGTGTTGTAGAATGAATGGTGTGCATCAGCTGTGTCTTGTAGAGTGGTGTGCATCAGCTGTGTGTTGTAGAGTGGTGTGCATCAGATGTGTCTTGTAGAGTGGTGTGCATCAGCTGTGTGTTGTAGGGTAGTGTGCATCAGCTGTATGTTGTAGAGTGGTGTGCATCAGCTGTGTCTTGTAGAGTGGTGTGCATCAGCTGTGTCTTGTAGAGTGGTGTGCATCAGATGTGTGTTGTAGAGTGGTGTGCATCAGCTGTGTGTTGTAGAGTGGTGTGCATCAGCTGTGTGTTGTAGAGTGGTGTGCATCAGCTGTGTGTTGTAGAATGGTGTGCATCAGCTGTGTGTTGTAGAGTGGTGTGCATCAGCTGTGTGTTGTAGAATGGTGTGCATCAGCTGTGTCTTGTAGAGTGGTGTGCATCAGATGTGTGTTGTAGAGTGGTGTGCATCAGATGTGTGTTGTAGAGTGGTGTGCATCAGCTGTGTGTTGTAGAGTGGTGTGCATCAGCTGTGTGTGTAGAGTGGTGTGCATCAGCTGTGTGTTGTAGAGTGGTGTGCATCAGCTGTGTGTTGTAGAATGGTGTGCATCAGCTGTGTTTTGTAGAGTGGTGTGCATCAGCTGTGTGTTGTAGAGTGGTGTGCATCAGCTGTGTGTTGTAGAGTGGTGTGCATCAGCTGTGTGTTGTAGAGTGGTGTGCATCGGCTGTGTGTGTTGTAGGGTAGTGTGCATCAGCTGTATGTTGTAGAGTGGTGTGCATCAGCTGTGTGTTGTGTAGAATGGTGTGCATCAACTGTGTGTTGTAGAGTGGTGTGCATCAGCTGTGTTTTGTAGAGTGGTGTGCATCAGCTGTATGTTGTAGAGTGGTGTGCATCAGCTGTGTTTTGTAGAGTGGTGTGCATTAGCTGTGTTCTGTACGGTGGTGTGCATTGGCCATGTCTTGTAGAGTGGTGTGGATTGGCCATGTCTCCTCTCTCATCCCGTAGAGGGCCCACAGTCTTGTAGAGTGGTATGCATTAGCTTTGCCTCCTCGCTCATCCCATAGAGGGCCCCCAAGTCTTGCAGAATGAACCCTGTGTTTAGGTCTGCTTCTTTACAGGAACAGGGAGAGGAGGGCAGGAGATGGAAATGCCTGTCCATGTGGTCGTTCAGTCTGTAGTGCCATTTGTAGGTGGATTTCTCTTTTGTTCTGTCTCAGGGTTTCACATTAGGTAAAACAAGATGCAAAGCATATGAACGTACTGCCAGGGTATCTTGAATACAAGTACTTTTTGAGATATTCCATAAAGAAGAAAAACTGTTTTGGGCTGTTATAGCTGTTAGTAATGGCTATTCTGGTAAAATATAACATTGGGCATCATCCGTGACCCATAATGAACATACGTACAAATTTTCAGAAAGGTCGGCCCGGAAGTTTTGCCTGGAGCAAGTGGAACACATTTTGACCCACAGACAGACACACAGACAGACAGACACACAGACAGCATTTCTTCGTTCCCATTGTAGAGTACTCCCTGTTCTATAGAACTGGGAGTACAAAAAAATGGGAGTGTTTTGCATGCTAAAATCATGTAAGAGTGTGTCTGTACAGATTTAAAGAAAATAATCCAAAGGTATGAGAGTGCTCTGACCTGATGTCAGAGGGTCTGGTGACATGGACTGGTGTTGGTGGAAACTACGCTAAGTGAGGTAACAGGGGAAACAGGGGTAGGAGAAAAAAATGTTGTTGGGGTGGATCTGACTGGAGGTCATTTTTGACTTGTCACCCAAGCCCAGTGCTTAATAATCAAGGGCTTGGTGGATTCTGGCCCAGGCTGTGTGAATTAGGTCTGTGGAGCAGGCTGCTGGCATTTGGTGATATTGGGAGGAGAGGCAGGCAGTGGTTGTGCACTGGAATCCTGATTTCTGCTGTGGTCTGTCGACTACAACAAGGAATGGTGTACAAGAGAAAGAGAGAGTCAGTGAGTGTGTACTGTGTACATCCAGGTACATACATACATGAGTGCAAAGTGCACATCCAGATATACATTTGTGTGTACAGCAGATTTTGAAGCTGAAACGACCCTGTCAAGAGCAATCTGGGGAGTGTTGTTTGGATGCCTGTGTTTGTAACATATATGAAGAAAACATATTGGTCGAAAACTGACTGGCCTGTTTCATGCTGTGAGTTAAATAAGCGCCACTTTGCACTGTGTTCTGTTTTACTCATGTGTATTTTGCCCTTCTTTAAAAAAAAAATTTTAACATTGCAGTCTGTTTCAGTTTTGATTTGATTTTCTTTTCGAAATAATCAAAGTTTCTTCTTTTGTTTCAGATTATGACCTCAGTCCTCTAGATCAGCATCATTCTGTGGGGGTGACTGCCGCCCTCATCACACCCCCATCCTGTCTACCCACCACCGCCACCCCCGCTGTTGTTGTGATGCTACACTATCATTGTCAGCAGACAGCTGTTGCTATGTGTGCAAAAGTGTAAAATCCGCCTTTTCTCCTGGATTGGATAGCCATACTTGCTTCATTGTAATGTTTCTGTGACCAGCACGTCTCATCTTCCCACTTGTTTCTCCTAACGTTGTGGGGACGGAGGGTGTCGGGTGACTGTGGTGAATACTGAGTGAGAAGTGAGGTGCTGAAAGCCAATACAACTTATGGAGTTTCTTGACTGATGGGGGCAGCCGTAGAAGTGACAGACTCATCACACCGGCCGTAAGGCGTTCTGGGCAGGGTTGGCTTTTTTTTTTTTTTTTTTTTTTTTTGGCTTCGTGCTTCGCTGCTGTACCTCACTGTTGAGGAAAGGTTTGTGGGATTTTTCATTATCTCTTCCATGTCACAGGGAACAATTATGTATTAGACAAATGCCAAAATTAATATGTTGTTGTGTTAGGTTTTCCAATTAATTGAACAGAACATGAAGAGGAAAAAACCCTTAATAATTAATCAAGGTGTGTGTGTGTGTGGTCCACCTGTGCGAAGAATTAGCTGAAAGTCATAGCCTAGTGTTGTTGTATCACACCGATGTCTCAGATAAACTTTTCTGTTTTCTGAAATTTCTGCACATTGTCTTTTTTTAGCGCATCAGCAATTTCTCAGCTTATTTTACTGAAATTCAATATTGGGGGGAAAAGAAAACTAGATACTATGGCTAAGATGTCACAGGGATAAAAAAGTGTTTTGCAGTTGCACACACGCCTGCTTGCATGCACGCACACAAGCATGCAAATGCACACGCAGATTCAAAGATTTGTCTCCAAATAGTTCCCCCTCCTTCTGGACATTCTGTGCTAGTAACGTCCCCTTTTTCCTTTCACTCTCAGTAACTCTGTCTCCTCCTTTGCTGTACAGTCGTCTACTGTCCTTTCTGTCCACCATATCTTTTATCTGTCTTTCCACAACCTCTTCCCACAAATTTCTGCACTAAATGAAGTCGGATTGAACTGACTATACTCTCGAGTATAGTGTGAGTATCCCGAAACGGTAAAACGAGTTCACACGCTACCAGATATTGGAACACTGAAGAAGAAGAAGAAGTCTCTGAGAGTAGTAGTCAAGTTTCCTGATCAAAATTATAAGTGCCTGTATCTCCTGGGCTTTGACTGACGTGAGGACACACAACAAAAAAGAAGCACAGAGTACAGTCCTGTGAGTGTGTCATGTAGTCCCAGACCCGCTAGGAACTCCATAGCATCAACCTCACCATCCTCATCCTCACTGCTGTCAGTGTCTCACCGTCCACATCCTCACCGCTGTCAATGTCTCACGTCCTCATCCTCACTGCTGTCAATGTCTCAAATTCTGTGGCCTGAAATCTCTGCTCCCATGGTGACCTTAGTTTCTATTTCTTCCATGTCTCCGCATCCTTTGTGAGTCTGTGTCAAGGTCCCTGGTGTCGATCGTTTCTTGGAGATTTCCGTTGGATGGTGTGCTGGCACCTTTCAGAAGGGGATGCGCTTTCTTGTTGGCTCCATGACTGAGCGATTGTTGTTGACTCAGCAGCAGTGCTGTCCTCTGTGGTGTGTTGCCACATGATGACCCGATGAGGATGGTGATGGGGCAGTAATACAAAGAGCCTGGATGTGGCTGTGTCTTCTGTGGTGTGATGGCTCGTGATGACCTGATGGTGATGGTGCTGGGATAGTGATATAAAGAGCCTGGATGTGGCTGTGTCGCCTGTGGTGTGTGGCCACATGATGACCTCTTAATGATGGCGCTGGGGCAGCAAGAAAACAAACCTAGATGTGGCTGTGCATGGGCTGGCCTTTGTGAGCAGTATTGGAGTAATGCCAAACAAGGACAGCGGTGATCAGACAGAAAAAAAAATCTGAAACAAACAATACACAAAAATTAAATCATGCAATGATTTAATAATCTTGTCTACCCTTTAGGGGCATGGAAGGTGTAACTCAGAAATACAACTGGCAAAAACTTTTATGTATCACATAAAAACATTGAACTAAATGCTTTTTTTTTCTTTTAACAGCAGAACCTAAAATCCACTATTTCTATGAAGGAAAAACACACATTCCGATTGACAACTTTATTTGATTTATGACAATGAATTCTGACATTCTTCCCACCACAGAACAGTGGAAAAAAATGAGAGATTTAACAGAACTATATAACAGGAAGAAAAGTAGGATCATGACTTATGTCTACATGTTTGGGGTTTAAATAGTGTGATAGAATTTTTTCTACTGGTCTTTTGTCATAGTCTCTTCAAAAACGTTTCTCTAGGACAAGTCCCAGTTTCATCTGAATAAGTTACAGCATCAAGACTGCTGTTGATGTACTTGCTAGTGTGTGTGATACCTGTGCATGTATGTGGGCCATTCATGTGCGTTTGTGGGCATGCACGCGTACATACATATATCCACACACACAATGTATGCATGTAACATACGCTCATGCACACATGCATATAAACGCATAT
>JADBJO010000759.1:420000-445000 GCA_016801955.1 Conus betulinus | reverse complement strand
CAGTTTTTTATCCCGCCATTAAGGCAGCCATACTCCATCTTCGGGGAAGGTGCATGCTATGTGTAACGTGTCATCCATACCAACGGCCAAACTGGCCTTCTCTTCCGAAAGTTGGTGAAGGGATTTTACGTGTGTGCAAGATGTCGTGTGTGCGTTCACACACAGAACTTCGGTTTGTAGTCTCATTTGAATAGGAATGGAGTCAGAACCAATGTAACTCCATGGGAAAAATCCCCCTGTACCAAAATTTGAACCCCGCAACCTCAGGATCATGAGTCCGGCGCTCTACCAACTGAGCAATTCCGGCCCCCATAAGGCGCTGATTAAAACCTGCCACTACACGCAGAATGATGGTACTGAAATGTGATTTGGTCATGAGGCATACGCTGTTGCTGCAGTAATGCCCCCCCTAGGTCATATGAATGCGTTCACTGTTAGATCCTTCACCTGTCACCAGTTCTCGTGTTCTAGTACCTTTGCTGCGCCATCTTGTTTGGAGAAAGTAGGAACTCTGAGCTGTTTGGAAACAACATGATAAGGAGAAATCTGCATTGTTTCAGCCTGTGAGGAAGAAGTGATATTAGGTAACTGATAAAAGAAATGATCTGTGTGGGTTTTTTGAAAAATAATTTTATATTGGCTTGCACTTGCTTAAAGAAAATGCCAACCTTCCGCAAATCGCAGAGTGGGAAGTGCTGCATCAGTGTTTATTATTCATGACCACCGATTTTGGAGACAGACGCTTACACTTCCTTAAAAAGATGTCAACCATCTGCCTGTGCTTAAACTTTGGCATGTCACCGAGTGTAATTGCTGCATCAGTGTTAAATATTCATGACATTTTTTTTATTTTTTATAGAAGCTTGCACTTGCTTAAAAAAAAGTATGAACCTTCTGCCTGTGCTTAAAATTTTGGCATGTCACAGAGCCTAATTGCTGCATTAGCGTTTAAGATTCATGACAACCGACTTGACCTCTCCCCTCTTTCCCAAGGTGTAACGTGTATCAAAAACTAATGTTCTGTGTTGCAGGTTGACGTGTGCACCATGTCGGATCAGGACACGGAGAGGGGTGCCCTCATGGAAGGCGGAGGAGGTGGGGAGGGGGGTGGAGGCAAGGCCCGGAAGAGCCCCGACTGGAGCCGGTTTGGGCTGAGTCGCGAGCAGCAGGCCGTCTCCCAGAAACAATACGAGGCCACCTCAGACACCGGGGACGTGGGTCAGCAGAATGAACTGTATCGAGAGGAACAGGTGGGTTCCTGTGTGTTAGTGTGGAACATGTGTGTGTGTGTGTGTGTGTGTGTGTGTGTGTGTGTGTGTGTGTGTATATGCTTGCCTGTCTTTGAAGTACAAGTGTGCTTCAGCCTTCGTTTGAGGAACAAGTGTCCGCCTGTATTCAGTAAAGAACAGGTGTGTGTCTGTATTCTATCAGGAACACATGTGTACCTGCATCACTGTAAAGGACAAGTATGAAGCATCCTCCTGTGAGGAACAAGTGTGTATCTGCATTCAGTGAGGAACAGGTGTGTACCAGCAATCTGTTGGGAATAGGTGTGTACCTACATTCCATCAGGAACAGGTTTGTACCTACATTCCATCAGGAACAGGTGTGTACCTGCATTCTGTCAGGAACAGGTGTGTACCTGCATTCTGTCAGGAACAGGTGTGTACCTGCATTCTGTCAGGAACAGGTGTGTACCTGCATTCTATCAGGAGCAGGTGTGTACCTGCATTCTATCAGGAACAGTAATGTAACTGCATTCTGTCAGGAACAGGTGTGTACCTGCATTATATCAGGAACAGTTGCATTATATCAGGAACAGGTGTGTACCTGCATTCGGTCAGGAACAGGTGTGTACCTACACTCAGTAGAGAAGAGGTTTGTACCTGTATTCTTTGAGGAAAAGTGTACCTGTGTTCTGTGACGAACAGGTGTGTACATGTATTCTGTCAGGAACAGGTGTGTACTTGTATTGAGTAAAGAACAGGTGTGTACTTGCATTCTGTCAGGATTAGGTGTGTACCTGTGTTCAGTTTGGAACAGACTTCCATTATGCGAGGAATAGGTGTGTACCTGCATTCTGTGAGGAACAGGTGTGTACCTGCATTCTGTGAGGAACAGGTGTGTACCTGCATTCTGTGAGGAACAATAGTGTACATGCACTATGGAAGGAATGGATGTGTACGTGCATTCAATAAGGAACAGTGTGTATCCACATTTTACAAGGAACAGGTGTGTAGCTGCATTCTATCAGGAACAGGTGTGTAACTGCATTCTGTCAGGAACAGGTGTGTACCTGCATTCTGTCAGGAACAGTAGTATGCATGCATTCTATAAGGAACAGGTGTGTACCTGCATACTGTGAGGAACAGGTGTGTTCCTGCATTCTGTGAGGAACATGGGTGTACCTGCATTCTGTGAGGAACAGTAGTATACATGCATATGTGTGGAACAGGTGTGTATCTGTATTTGTGAGGAGGTGTGTACCTTCATGTCTATAAGGAACATGTGTGTTTCTGCATTCTGTGAGAAGCAGGTATGTGTCAGGAACAGGTGTGTATTTGCAGGTCTGTAGTTATCTGTGTATCCATGAGAGTGTGTGTACCTGTAATGTTTGTTAGGAACAATTTTGCATCTACTTGTATTAGATGAGGAAGAAATTTGCACCTGGATGTCTCAAATGATTGTTTTATGATTATTTCTTTTCATATTCTCTGTTGGTTGTCTTTCATCTCTTTTTTTTTTTTTTTACCCTCTGATAATTGTTTTCCATCTCAAATGATCATTTTTCACACCTGATAGTTACAACAACAAAAAAAGATCTGTATTATATGTATTCATACTAGATGACCTGGTTTTTTTTTTTTTTTTTTTTCTCTTTCCAGACGATCTCTAACAACTGCTTTTGATGGTGATGATGTTCAGGGGCAGCAGGGGCCGTGGTGGAAGGCCAACTTCTTCATCTCGCAGCCGGTGCTGTTTGGCACCTGGGACGGGGTGTTCACCTCCTGCCTCATCAACATCCTCAGCGTCGTCATCTTTCTTCGCATGGGCTGGATTGTGGTCAGTAGCTCGGAGGTTCTGGTGGGGTCGGTCTGTCTGTCTGTCTGCTTTTAGGGTTGAAAATGAAAGAATATTTTCTGTTAACGTTTTTAAGCTCGAGCTGGTTGTTTATACTCCAAATGGATGGGTGATGAGAATTATCATAGATATTGAGGGGGAGGATAAGTGTTGGAGCCTTTTGCAAGTTTGAGTCATAATTTGCATATTGGAGGCATTCATTACTTCTTGTTGATCTGACTGGCTCGCTGTCTGCCTCCTGGTCACAGCCTGGATGTGTGTTCACCGCACTTTGCGGCTGATAGTATCAAACTGTCAAGACTGAAGCACACTCCAGGTGGTTCGTGTTCGGGGGCCAAGGCTGCGTTCAGGCAGAGGGGCTGACCTCGCTGACCAGCAGACAACAGCAAGCTGTCTGCGTGGGTTACCTGAGAGGGCAGCCCACCAACTGAACAGTTCTCTTGCAGCATGCAGTGACTGTAGCGTCCGGAAATGGTTAGCGACCGATGGGAGTGAAGAGGGCTGTGACAAATGCAGACAGTGAGAAAGTGAGGCAGTGTACGTATCCTTTTTCTTTTATATCTTTAGAATCATATGTCAGACTCTACAGGTGGACATTTTCTACAGAACATCGATGCCGCGTGATTACAGAGAATTTTCCGGTTTTGTCAGAAACTTTGTTGAGGCTGTGAGGCTGGCTGGTTGACTGTAACTACATGGTATGTGGTGTAAAGCTTGTAGCTGAAGTTCTTTTTCGTCTCCATGCTTGACATGATCACAGCATTAGTCCAGCCTGGGAGATGTGCAGGGTCATGGCAACAGAAAATTTTGTACGCTGCCAAATATGGGTGGGTAGGTCAGGGAAGGAGAGGGTGGAGGGAGGGGGGGGGGAGAGGGTGGAGGGTCAGGGGGAAGAGATGCTGATCGGGAGGCAGGGAGAAGATCCGGTTATAAGGCAGTACAGCAGTCTGGTTATGAGGCAATACGGCAATCTGGTTATAAGGCAGTACAGCAATCTGGTTATAAGGCAATACAGCAATCTTTTCAATTGAAAGACCATTAGATGGGGAGGGTTGTTAGGCTGTAAAACAGTAGTGCGTAACGAAAAAAGTGTTAGATGGGGAGGGCTGTTGGGCTGTACAGTGGTAATTCATGTTGAAACAGCACAGACAGTTAGGGGGTTGTTGGGGCTATACAAGAATTTCCGTGCTGAATGTAACAACTGAAGATGTAGCGCAAGGTCTTGCAGGCTCGTGAAGTTCTTACAGTCCAAGCCAGTGGTGGTTAGTCAAAGGGGTGACGACATGAGGTCCATATAAAGCTGGTGGCACAAAAAAGAAGGGTTTGGTTTGGGAAATGAGAGTCCCATTAGTACGATACATTTTTGGTATGTCAGTACGGAAGTGACTTCTGCTGCTCTTTCTTTTTATTTAGTGTGTGTGTGTGTGTTTTTGTGTGTGTGTGTGTGTGTATATATATGTGTGTGTGTATGTATGTGTGTGTGTGTGTGTGTGTGTTGTAGGATGGGTGGAATGGGAAGGATGGAGATAAAAAAGTGACTGAGAGTGGGGATGCTTGGGCAGGAGGAACAGGGGAGGGATGGAGAGAGGGGGAGGATCAAGGAACTTTCGAAAGGTCTGCGGCATCTGCTTCATCACACAGTGTGTCTGCTTGTCTATGACTGTCATTCTTCGCTGGAGCACAGAGGTTTCATTGTGAATCTTCAAAGCCGCACACTCATTTAGATGTGCCATTTCTGATGAGATACCCCCCCCCCCCCCACCCCGCCCCCTCTCTGTGAGCCTTTTGTGGTCCAATCACTTTTCTTTGTTCTAGAAAATGAAAACGTTGCTGCTTGCCTCCTTGTTGTTATTCACGCCAGCTGTTCTGTTGTTTTCTGGCAAGTAAGTAGTCAGAATGTTGACCCTGTCCAGAGACTTAAGTGAAGAGAATGTCAACACTTTTCCAGAGACTAAGTGAAGAGAATATCAACACTTTTCCAGAGACTAAGTAAAGAGAATATCTACACTTTTCCAGAGACCAAGTGAAGAGAATGTCAACAGTTTTTCGGAGACTAAGTGAAGAGAATGTCAACACTTTTCCAGAGACTAAGTGAAGAGAATGTCAACACTTTTCCAGAGACTAAGTGAAGAGAATGTCAACAGTTTTCCAGAGACTAAGTGAAGAGAATGTCAACACTTTTCCAGAGACTAAGTGAAGAGAACATCAACACTTTTCCAGAGACTAAGCAGTGAGAATGCCCACACTTTCCAGAGACTAATTAGTGAGAATGTCAACGCTTTCCAGAGAATAAGCAGTGAGAATGCTGACACTTTCCAGAGACTAAGTAGTGAGAATGTTGACACTTTCCAGAGACTAATTAGTGAGAATTTCAACACTTTCCAGAGACTAAGTAGTGAGATTGTCAGAATTTCCCAGAGACTAAGTAAGAGTAAGAATGTCAACATTTTCCAGAGACTAAGTAGTGAGAATACCAACACTTTCCAGAGACTACAGTGAGAAAGTCAACAATTTCCAGAGACTTAGTAGTGAGAATGTCAACACTTTCCACAGACTAAGCAGTGAGAATACTGACGCTTTCCACAGACAAAGCTATAAGAATGTCAACACACTTTCCAGAGACTAAGTAGTGAGAATGCCCACACTTTCCAGAGACTATGTTTTTTTTTTTTTTTTTTGTTGTTGTTGTTGTTGTTTGGGTTTTTTTTTTTGACAGAGCTTTGTGTTTTTTTCACTGGGCTAAAATCTGCAGAAACATCTTCACAAGATAATCTTGGCGACGGTGTTTGATGTGTTGCGGGTGTTCAGTGTGTACAGGACTCTTGTGTGTCTTTGCAGGGCAATGCTGGCATCGGTCTGTCCATTCTGACTGTCCTCATGTCTGTGGCCATTGTGCTCATTGTGGCGCTCAGCGCTGTGGGTGTGTGTGAGCGATGCCGGGTGGAGAGCGGGGGCGTCTACTTCCTCATCGCCCATATTCTGGGCAGTCGCATCGGAGGCAGCGTCGGTGTCATCTACTGCTTTGCTCAGGTGAGGGAGCATGGGGTGTTTGGGGAGAGAGAGAGAGAAATTCTTTGGTGTGTGTGTGTGTATTGTGTGTGTGTGTTTTGTGTGTGTGTGTGTGTGTGTGTGTGTGTGTGTGTGTGTGTGTGTGTGAGTGTGTGTGCGTGTGTGTGTGTGTGCGAAGGTTTTTGTTTTCTCAGTAACGTGCTCATTTTACATCGCATTGATCTATAAAACATGTCCGTGTTATCCTTTCACCTCGAATAATACATTCATGCGTTCCTCCCATAAGCATGTGCTCGGTGTGGTGTAGTGTGGTGTGTGTGTGTGTGTGTGTGTGTGTGTGTGTGTGTTGTCAATAACCTACTCATTTTACATTGCATTGATCTATAAACATGTCCGTGTTATCCTTTCACCTTGAATAATACGTTCATGCATTTCTCCCATAAGCATGTGCTCTGTGTCTGTGTGTGTGTGTGGTGTGGTGTGTGTGTGTGTGTGTGTGTGTGTGTGTGTGTGTGTGTGTGTGTGTGTGTGTTTGTTTGTGTGTGAGTGAGTATGTGTGTTTGTGTGTGTGTGCATGTATGTGTGCATTTGTGTGTGCTTGCCCGCATGTGTGTGTGTGTGTGTGTGTGTGTGTGTGTGTGTGTGTGTGTACGTGCATGTGTATGTGTGTGTGTGAGTGAGTGAGTGAGTGAGTGAGTGAGTGAGTGAGTGAGTGTGTGTGTGTGTGTGTGTGTGTGTGTGTGTGTGTGTGTGTTTGAGTGAGTGAGTGAGTGTGTGTGTGTGTGTGTGTGTGTGTGTGTGTGTGTTCATGAAAGTGCATGAATGTGTGCATGCGTGTGTGCTTGCCCACATGCTGAGTATGTGTGTGTGTGTGGGTGTGTGTGTGTGTGCGTGCGCGTGTATTTGTATATGTGTGTGTGCTTGCCCACATGCCTATGTATCAGTTACTGCTCGTATATTTCATTTATCTTTTATCGACTCCTGTGTTGTGTGATTTTCCAATCACGCCGTGTCGTGATGGAGATAACTGTCAAGAACAACAGCTGGAGTTGAATAGAGAAAAATGAGAAAAATGTGTGTCCATAACGCAAGCTGTTGCTTGATATTTTAAGACTTGTTTGAACAGTCATGTTACTGTGCACATATGTACAGACAGACAGTCATGCACGCAAGCATGCAGACATGCACGCACGTTCTCACTCACACTTGCACACCACACACACACATGCACACACACACACACACACACACACACACACACACACACACACACACACACACACACACACACACACACACGTGTTATGGGGAGAAACGCATGAATGTATTACTCGAGGTAAAAGGATAAAAAGGATATGTTTTATAGATCATTGCAATGTAAAATGAGTAGGTTATTGAGAAAACAAAAACCTGCACACACACGCCCACTGATGTACAGAGATACAGAAAAAGATTCATAGATTCACACATAGAATATGCATACGCATGTACATACTTTTGTAGATTGATTTTTAAAGTACAAGAGAGGATAAAGAAAGGATAGCCAGCAGATATATTCCTGCAGGAAAGTCGAACATATGACTCCCATCAACCATAGCCCCATCCAGCCCTTTCCCATGAGCACTAAACAAGAATTTTCATTCTGAAATAAATTTCATGATACGCTTACCTGTCCAAACAAATGCCTGTTTCCGCTTGGTGTGAAAGACAACGTGGACTATCAGGATGCCTGAAAAGGACAAAAGAGAGAAAGGAGTTTAATTGTTCCATTGTTCAGGTGACTTATACAGCCAAATCTTCCAGAGGGACTTTACAGTCAGAGTCATCTTCCAGAGTGACACACAGCCAAAGTTGTCTTGCAGAGTGACTTATACAGCCAAAGTCATCTTCCAGAGGAAATCATACACCCAAAGTCATCTTCCTGAGGGTACTATACAGCCAAAGTCATCTTCCACAGGGACCTGTACAGCCAAAGTTGTGTCCAGAGGGACACTTACACAGTCAAAGCCATCTTCCAGAGGAAATGTAGATCCAAAGTCATCTTCCCGAGGGAATTATACAGCCAAAGTCATCTTTCCGAGGGACTTGAGCTGCCAGAGTCATCTTCCAGAGTGACATACAGTCAAAGTTGTCTTCCAGAATGAGTTACACTGCCAAAGTCATCTTCCAGAGTGACTTATACAGCCAAAGTCATCTTCCAGAGTGACGTATACAAAAAGTTATCTTCCAGAGTGACTTGTACAGCCAAAGTCATCTTCCCGAGGAAATTATATAGCCAGAGTTGTCTCCCAGATGGACTTATATACCCAAAGTAATCTTCCAGAGGGAATTATACAGCCAAAGTCATCTTCCAGAGGGAATTATACAGCCAAAGTCATCTTTCAGAGGGAATTATACAGTCAAAGTTGGACTCTTCCCAGAGGGACTTATACAGCCAAAGTTGTCTTCTTCCAGAGGGACTTATACAGCCAAAGTTGTGTTATACAGCCAAAATTGTCTTCCAGAGGGACTTAAACAACAAAGTCTTCTTCCAGAGGGACTCGTACAGCCAAAGTCATCTTCCAGAGGGACCTATACAACCAAAGTTATCTTCCAGAGAGACTTATACAGTCTAAGTCATCTTCCAGAGGGAATTTTACACCCAAAGTCACCTTCCAGAGGGACTTATACATCCAAAGTCATCTTCCAAAGTGACTTATGCACCCAAGCAAAGTCGTCTTCCAGAGTGACTTGTAAGTCAAAGTCATCTTCCTGAGAGACTTATACAGTCAAAGCCATCTTCCAGAGGGACTTGAATACCCAAAGTCATCTTCCAAAGTGACTTGTGCACCCAAAGTCATTTTCCAGTGACTTATGCAACCAAAGTCATCTTCCATTATTGACTTATGCAGCCAAAGTCATCTTCCAGAGTGACTTATGCAACCAAAGTCATCTTCCAGAGTGACTTGTACAGCCAAAGTCATCTTCCAGAGGGAATTTTACACCCAAAAGCATCTTCCAGAGTGTGTTGTACAGCCAAAGTCATCTACCAGAGTGACTTGTATAACCTACATCATTAGTTTGAGGGTTTTTTTGTTTGTTTTTTTATTAAAAATTTTTTTTTTTAAATCAGTTCATCTCCTTGGCCAGCTAACAGGCCCTCTGACCTTTTCATTTTTTTTCTTCCATACCAACAGAATCTCTGTCAGCACCAAGCAGGAGCAGGGCATTTTGTTTGAATGGGTTGAGTGTGAGGGAAAGATTGCACTTAACCATTCCAGTGCACTTATCATGAAAGACGTGAACAGGAAATGCGCTTAAAATTAAAGGAAAATAGTTAGCAATTTGCTCTGCTTTAGGGATTTTTTTTAATGCTGCCTAGTAAAACTAGATAGGTTTACCTGTACGTAAGTGAGAGTGAACTTTATCATACTCTGGATTAGTATTTTTGTTATGTATGCCAGTAGAACAAGACTGATCGATGCATATATCAGGAGAATGAACATTGTTGTCCTAAGAACTTACTGTGGCTGAAATCAGTCGCCATACCACAGTGTTTCACCTAAAAAATGGTTTTAATTCATCGACTACCATGCTTTTTTTTTTTTTTCAAACATGCACATAACGACCGTATCAGTTTTCTAGAGCAGCTTATGAACTTTTGAAAATGGGCTACTGTGTTAAGAAAATTTCCAAAATATAGTCCCTGTTCGTCCATACCACACTGAATTTTATTTTAGGATATAGTAATGGTTATAGATTAATTTGCATGTGTGTGTGTGTGTGTGTCGTTGATGCTTGTCATCAACCATTTGGTCACGCATGTTCATGGGTAAAATCAGGAACAGTCCTTACACAGATGCCATGTCTCTTTCTCTTGGGTACTCTGACTCATTGCCAGTACAGGCTGACACCTGAACAGTCTGCTCTGTTGTCAGAGTTTAGGCTTGTGTGTCTAGCAGCACAGCACCCCAAGACCATCCCTAGTCAACCTTGAAGAGACTGTCTCCTGTTACACTATTCATGGTGTTTTTGCCAGTCACACTCGATGCAAGGTGAAAAACTAAAAGATGGACTGAAAATAGAAACACTCTGCATATGATGGCAGCAAAAGCTGGGGCAGACAGCTCAAGACACCATGTCTTAGGACTGAAACTGTTCCCAAATAACTGATAAAAGAACCAAATATAGATTGATGTATTGATATGAATATTGTTGGGTAGAGACGGATCAGTTTTCCACGAAGATGGAGTATGGCGGTCATGCACACAAAACTCCACTCCCTTTGTGTTAGGTAGATGGGATTAATCCGTGCCTGTCTATACAGGGAGTGTCCGCAGGTGTATCAGCATGCGTATGCAAAAAAAAAAAAAAAGAAAAAGTGAACCAGTCAGTTATCAACTCATAATAGTAGATGGATGGATACATTTGAATCAGTAGTTAGAGAATTAGTGGAAGCTTCAGGTCCCATATGTATAAATCTGAGACAAGTATTTGGCCAGAACTTTAGAAGAATTTTTACATATACAGTGACTTTGTCATCATGTTGATGAGGGATAAAATACGACACTGATGGAGATAGAGAGGTTTTGAAACATATAGAGAGGATTTTGCATATGATGTTCACAGAGTATGAACTGCGCACAAGTCTCTAGGAGCTGGTAAGACGCTGAGTTGTTTGCGCTTGGGTGATTGCAGATTTTTCACAGAGTGAGAGCACAGTGTGTTAACAGAATTTGAACTGCCTGACACAACTAAGGATTTGGTGTGCTGTTTTTCGTGTGTCTGGAATCCTGGCATATGGCAGCAGTGTGTGTGAAGGGCCACCACGTGATGGGTTTGATGCTGGGCTCTTTGTGTTGGGATGTGTTCTTTTAGTTTATGCTGGCTTTGAACCTGATAGTACTGGTTGACTCACATGGTGTTTTCTGACAGTGTGAGAGCTGATCAGTGGGTTTAAAGACTTTCAGAAACTATATGCGTTTGTATAGAAAAAGGGGTTTGGTTTGAGAGGTAAGGGGAGGTGTGTGTGTGTGTGTGTGTGTGTGTGTGTGTGTGTGTGTGCGTGCGTGCACGCGTGCATATGTGTGTGTGTGTGTGTGTGTGTGTGTGTGTGTGTGTGTGTGTGTGTGTGTGTGTGTGAAGGAGGGGGGGAGGAATGTGAAGGAGGAAGAGGGAGGAAAGGGAGGGTGGGGCAAGAGGCAGGTGTCTCATGTGATGATTTGCTGAATGTGCCATTCATGATGGTAATAACAAGCTCATTGAGAGGTAGGCAAATGATTTGGTCAGGGCATGATTCTACCTGGCACAGTTGTGTGAAGATGGTGAGTCACACAGAAAGCCAGCCTTGGGGGATGCGTTATGTAGCTGATGAAATCCGTTTTTATCAGCAGTTTGGACTGTTTCTATGGGTTCTGTCAGCATTTGTGAACACTTTAAAAGCAAAATGATCAGAATTTTGGATAAGCTTTTTGCACATGACATTGATAGTGTAAAATGAATACTTCTTGTTTGTATTCATTGATTTTAAGGTGTGCATTTTGTTAATGATATGAGATAACATGAGCACTCTTAATTAATTATGCTGATACAGATGAGCACTATGTTACATGTAATGAGGCAATGTGGAATGAGCACATTAGAACAGTGTAAGATGTGCACATTCATTGGATACCTTACGGGCATGACAAATCTTCCTTTCTGTGGAATCTGTTGTTGTTTTTATCTATCAGAGCCATTTTAAGGATCAGTTCAACTCAGTTGAGAGTTCTCCAGTGGATTATGTATGTATTTTTCTCATACTGACATCACCGGAGTGATGGCATGCTCTCACCTGGCATGACGCTGGTTACCAAGAACACCAGTGAGGAATTAACAGGGGGTTGACACACCCTCTTTGCGAGAATTCTGCAGGCAGCTTTCCCTTGCCACATGTTGGCATAAGAGTTGAATAGATATCAGTCCCCAAGCTTTACTTGGATGTTGAACAGCTCTTGCTGTGGACTCCTCATCCGAGGCTTGCTCAGTGTTACTCTTTGCTGTGAACGTATCTTCCTCTTTACTATCCTGAGATCCATTTTCTCCTGTTTATATCTTCTTCTTTTTGTGATAAGGTTTAACTCCTAACTTATTAAGAAGAAAAGTGCAGACATAGCATTTTTCACATCCATTAATTTTTTTTTTTCAAATTGTTTGGTTTTGTCTGGGCTGTCACTGGCATAGCTCCCAAGGTGTCCATTCTGGCTTCCCCAAGGTCATCCTGCCATGCCCCCAGCTCTGGCAGTCTGAGGGCAGCAGTCAGGATCAGGTCATGATGAGGTTACCCACTGTAGGAGACCCTGCGTCACCGCTGAATCAGTGTGGTGGTGCTCAGTGATGCCTGTTGTGAACCAACATGTGCAGGGCAGCATGTACTAAGCTTCCTACCTCTCCCCCCCCCCCCCCCCACCACCACCTCCTTTTCCCTCCCGCTGCCGACAACAATCATTGCTCAGTCAGGGAGGCATAGCATATGAGCGTTTGGAGGGCGTTTTCCACCTTTTTTGTAAGCACTTTTTTTTTTTCAATGTTCTTATTGTAAAAGGAAGCATCCTTATGTTAAGATTGAAGAGCAAGTTCCTTGAACATGCTCACGCCATCAACGTTGCAGAGAAGGAAGAAACACTCTAGGGAGAGCTTGACAGCAGAAGGTCTTCAGAGAAGAAGCCCCCCTCAGACAAGTGTTTCAGCCCTGAACTCCTTACACTCTGAGGGGGCTGCGCCGCATCCCAGGTCATGACTCCCAGATGCCCTTCTACTGTCAACTTTTGTTTTATCCTAATTTCCCTCGAGTCTGCTTTCCACCATAAACATTGCAGAGTAGATAATCAGGACAATCGTTCTGGTCGAGTTTCTCAACTAAATTGTGGATGCATGATCTCTTTTGTCTTGACTGTCACCAGAGGCCTGTTCGAAACCCTATGTTCGCATCCTGATGTTAAGATTGAAGAGCAATGTCCCTGAGCTTGCTTCACACCGTAAACATTGCAGAGTGAATGATAAGGACAGTTGTTCTGGCTGTGTTTCTGAACTAAATTGTGGATGGACATTCTCGTCTGTCTAGACAGTATCGCCCAGAGGCCTAAACAAAGTCATGTGTTGAGAGTGAACAGTGTGAGATGAACAGTATGTGTGATAATAATGATAATAATGATATATAATAATATTGCATTTATAAAGCGCCTTGCCAAAAGTTCTAGGCACTGACAAAGAACAACATATGCACAAATATTTCACTTCAATAAACTTTGTACAAATACCTACCACCCACAAATATGTACGCACGCACACACGCACGCATACATGCACGCACACACACACACACACACTCATCACACTCACCAGGCATCAATCACATGACAGGAAGGGGCCAAAAAAAAAAAGAAAAGGCCTGGGATCTTTCAATGAATATTTATGGAAGGAAGAGAAATATTTTGAAGTTGGACTTGAAGGCACCAACAGAGCAAGAATGTCTAACATGCAATGGAAGAGACTTCCAAAGCTACGGAGCATAGAATGAGAAAGAACGATCACCATGACTTTTACGTTTTGTCACATCCCTGGCGAAGCAGATGGGAATCGGAAGAAGAGCAGAGAGTGCAAGATGGCATGTAAAGACTGACAGCATCAGGCCAGCTGATGAGTGTGTGTGTGGGTGTGTTGTGGGTTGCAGAGTGTGAGCTGCTCTCTGAGTGTGATGGGCTTTGGGGAGTCCATCATGAGCCTGCTGGGGCAGGACAACCCATGGATAGCTCGAGGCATCGCCTTTGGCGTCGTCCTGCTGCTGCTGGGTCTGTTGTGCCTCCTTCTTTCTGTTGGTGTCCTCATGTCAAATGTGGATGGTTTGTGTAGGTGTCTGGTGTATGTGTGTGTGTGTTGTGGTGTGTGTTGTGTGTGTGTGTGTGAGTTTGTGGTGTGTGTTTTGTGTGTGTGTGTGTGTGTGTGTGTGTGTGTGTGTGTGTGTGTGTGTGTGTGTGTGTGTGTGTGTAAGTCATCTGTATGTGTTGTACATACATATATATGTGTGTGTGTGTGTGTGTGTGTGTGTGTGTGTGTGTGTGTGTGTGTGTGTGTGTGTGTGTGTGTGTGTGTGTGTGTGTGTGTGTGTGTGTAAGTCATCTGTATGTGTTGTACATATATATATATATGTGTGTGTGTGTGTGTGTGTGTGTGTGTGTGTTATTTTTTAAAGAAAAAGAGGAACAGAGAATTGGTGTGAATGTGTGTGCTTGGCTGCACAAGGTCTTGTATGTGTCTATGTGTTTTTGTATGTGCATGTACAGAAGCACTCACATGTATTATGCCATTGTGTGTTTACCCTGTCTATATGATATATCTCAGGAAAAGTTTTTGAAACCATATGCACTTGTGTGCCCTGTGTGTATGTGGGGGGTGGGGTGGGGGGGGGGGGGGGGAGAGAGATAGGATGAGTATGTGCATGTGCTTGGTTTTATGAGTGCATGCCTGTTATTGTGTGGGTGATCCCACTGAGTGACAGTGGCTGTGTGGTGTGTGTGTCAGAGGGGTGAAGTGGTGACACACACTGTGTGACAGTGGCTATGTGGTGTGTGTCAGGGGGGTGAAGTGGGTGACACACACTGTGTCATAGTGGCTATGTGGTGTGTGTCAGAGGGGTGAAGTGAGTGATCCCACTGTGTGACAGTGGCTGTGTGGTGTGTGTCGGAGGGGTGAAGTGGGTGATCCCACTGTGTGACAGTGGCTGTGTGGTGTGTGTCAGGGCTGTGTGGTGTGTGTCAGAGGGGTGAAGTGGGTGACACACACTGTGTGACAGTGGCTGTGTGGTGTGTGTCAGAGGGGTGAAGTGGGTGACACACACTGTGTGACAGTGGCTGTGTGGTGTGTGTCAGAGGGGTGAAGTGGGTGACACACACTGTGTGTGACAGTGGCTGTGTGGTGTGTGTCAGAGGGGTGAAGTGGGTGACACACACTGTGTGACAGTGGCTGTGTGGTGTGTGTCGGAGGGGTGAAGTGAGTGATCCCACTGTGTGACAGTGGCTGTGGTGTGTGTGTCGGAGGGGGGTGAAGTGGGTGTCACACACTGTGTGACAGTGGCTGTGTGGTGTGTTAGGGGGGTGAAGTGATCCCACTGTGTGACAGTGGCTGTGTGGTGTGTGTCAGAGGGGTGAAGTGGGGTGACACACACTGTGTGACAGTGGCTATGTGGTGTGTGTCAGAGGGGTAAAGTGGGTGACACACACTTTGTGACAGTGGCGGTGTGGTGTGTGTCGGGGGTGGGGGGGTGAAGTGGGTGACACAAACTGTGTGACAGTGGCTGTGGTGTGGTGTGTGTCAGAGGGGTGAAGTGGATGACACACACTGTGTGACAGTGGCTGTGTGGTGTGTGTCAGGGCTATGTGGTATGTGTCAGAGGGGTGAAGTGGGTGACACACACTGTGTGACAGTGGCTGTGTGGTGTGTGTCAGGGCTGTGTGGTGTGTGTCAGAGGGGTGAAGTGGGTGACACACACTGTGTGACAGTGGCTGTGTGGTGTGTGTCAGGGGGGTGAAGTGGGTGACACACACTGTGTGACAGTGGCTGTGTGGTGTGTCAGGGGGGTGAAGTGGATGACAGACTGTGTGTGACAGTGGCTGTGTGGTGTGTGTCAGGGGGGTAAAGTGGGTGACACACACTGTGTGATAGTGGCTGTGTGGTGTGTGTCAGGGGGGTGAAGTGAGTGATCCCACTGTGTGACAGTGGCTGTGCGGTGTGTGTCAGAGGGGTGAAGTGGGTGACACACACTGTGTGACAGTGGCTGTGTGGTGTGTGTCAGGGGGGTGAAGTGGATGATCCCACTGTGTGACAGTGGCTGTGTGGTTTGTGTCGGGGCTGTGTGGTGTGTGTCAGAGGGGTGAAGTGGGGTAACACACCACTGTGTGACAGTGGCTGTGTGGTGTGTGTCGGGGGGCTGTGTGGTGTGTGTCAGAGGGGTGAAGTGGGTGATCCCACTGTGTGACGGTGGCTGTGTGGTGTGTGTCAGAGGGGTGAAGTGGGTGATCCCACTGTGTGACAGTGGCTGTGTGGTGTGTGTCAGAGGGGTGAAGTGGGTGACACACACTATCTGACTTTGGCGGTGTGGTGTGTGATCAGGGATCAACGTGGCAGGGGTGAAGTGGGTGATCCGACTGCAGCTCATTCTGCTGCTGATTCTCTTCATGTCCGCCATGGACCTCCTGGTGGGATCCTTCGTCGTCCACACTGACCCTGTGTGAGCATCTCGACGCAGTCGCCTCCCTTCCCTTGAGGGCGGAAGTGGTTTGGGTGAGGGAGAGGAGGAAAGGAGGGAGACCGGAAAGGAAGGAAGAAAGAAGAAGAAGGAGAAGGAGGGCGGAAAAGAGAAGATACTGGTTAAGACAGGAGGAGAGGGGACATGGGAGAAAGGGTGTAGTGTCTGATATGAATGTTCTGTTATATTTTGACCCAAAGCATGGCATAGAGAATGTTCTGTAGTATTTTGACAAAAAGAAGAGTCTGTAACATAGAAGTCTGTTTTATTTTGACAAAAAGACAGTATCTGACCTAAATCTTATGTTGTGTTGAATCTGGACAAACATGTGGTCTTTGACAGGAATGTTATGTTTCACAATGACGAATTTAAAGTCTCTTATATGAATATTATATTGTTACTAGACAAAAAGGTACATTCCGTGACATTAATGATTTTTTTTTTTTTTTTTTCATCTTTGACATGCTTATTTAGTTGCATTTTGACCAAATGTTTAGTCTCTGACATGAGAATTATGCTATATTTTGGCAAAAAAAAGTCTTATAATATGGATATTCTGTCATGATTTGACTAAAGAATAGTTTCTTACACAAACATGCTGTTGTATATTAACCGTAAACGTTTGTAAATGAGCACTCCCACTTTGACATTTACAGCTTGGAGCAGGAACAGCAAGGTGTAGTAATACAAAGTTACGAGACCCTCTTCTTAAATTCTCACATCTTAGTCATTAATTTATTTATTCATCAGCTTTAAATTGTGAGCTGTTTGGTCTCGAAACTTAGCAGGGGTGTGTGTAGCATTCATGGACTAGTCCACACGCAGTGACTCCTCCTTGATGAAACTGAAACTGGGTGGCGAAAACCTGTCCCAAAGAACTGCAGTGGAAAGAGAGTGTGTCTGAGTGAATGGATAAGAAAAGGGAGTGTGTCTGAGTGAATGGATAAGCATTACTTGTTGATGCTGAAAGAAAAGGTGTCCTGGCTTCATGCGTTTGACTCTTTTTTATGCCCAAAGGGTAGAAAGATTAAATCTCCTTGACTTTTGAGTCTGTTTCTGAATCAATATCAAGACGTGGAAAATGAATTTTGGCAAAAGATTGCAACCACATTGATTGGTTTTTAATTTATTTATTCTTTTTTTTTCACACAGAGAACGGAGTGACTGGCTACCGTGAGATCAATTTCCTCAACAACTCGGGGCCGGATTATGCTGAAGGGGAGGGCTTCTTCTCCATTTTTGGCCTGTTCTTCGCCACGGTGACGGGGATCCTGGCGGGCATCAACATGTCCGGGGATCTGCGGGATCCCTCCACAATATACCTCGGGGGACCCTGGCTGCCTTGGGGGTGGGGTGAGTGTGGTCCCTGGTCTGCCACATGACCTTGGGTGCAACTCCTTCAGTGTTGGACAGAAATCCCTCTTTTTGGATTTGTCAGAAACAGTTCATGTAATAAAAAAAAAAAAAAAAAAAAAGAGAGAAAAAAAAAAAAAAAGGAAAAAAAAAAACTGAAGAAATAAACAAACAAACAAACATATCAAAAGAAGAATGCTACAACACGAGCATGGGTGTAGACTGCCTTTCATTTTGACAAAAAAATCTGCCTTTTTGGTTTTGTCAAAAACAGGACTTCCATATAATCAAAAAAGAAAAGGAAACCCAAGAACAAGCGAACAAACAAACATACCAAAAGAAGAATGCTGCGTAGGTGTAAATTCCTTTTCGTTTTGGACAAAAATCCGTCTTTTTGGATTTATCAAAAACAGAAGTTTCATATAATCAAAAAAAAAAGAAGAAGAAGAAAGGAAAGAAAGCCCAAACACACACAAAAAACAAACAAACAAACATACCAAAAGAAGAATGATGAAAAAGGAAAGAAAACCCAAGAACAAACAAACAAGCGTTCCAAAAGAAGAATAACACCAAGAAAGCAGAAAATATGCAAGGAAACTCATTTTTACTGACCAGAAACAAACCTGTTCTTTGTCCACCTGTGAGAACTGGGTGAGCGAAGTGCCATTATGCTGTCAAACATAAGCATGCTGTTTATGTTTCTCAGTCAGGTGGTAGACTGAAAGAAGCTGCCCCTCAGCCCAAACCAGGGGCCTTTTGATCCCTGGATCCCCAACTTATGTGTTGTGTGTGTGTGTGTGTCTGTGTGTGTGTTTTAGTTGGTTTTTCTTTTTTTTTTTTTTTTTTTTTTTTTTAGTTTTCAAGCTGTTGCAAACCATGTCCTCACAGAGGTACCGACTCCTGTGTTTTCACCCAATTATTTTCACCAGGTTAGATTTTGTATGGCTTTAGGGCAATTTGACTTGTGTTCCTGTGAAGAAACTCATGTGAATGGCTGCCCCCAAGTCAATGCAAGCATCACAAATGGCATGCAGGATTTACCAACTCCACTGAAGCGCAGTAGTGTTAGAAGCATGCACCACAACCGGCCATGACCGGCATTGTTGTGATCAACAATCAGTGAGAAAGGACAATGCGCAGAAGTGGGCTGTTGATTTTTCTTCCTTCACTACCACTTGTATAGCACACTGTCAGACTGTGGGTGACCGTCCAGAAGGGAAACTTGGCTGTGTTGAAACTTCCACCTGCTCGGAGTAGCTAGGCTAGTAGAGTGCTAGACATGTGATCTGATGGTCCTGGGGTTGCACTTTCAAATCTTTGCAGGGGCGTTTCATTGCAGGGGGAATTTTCCCTCAGAGCTAACATGATTTTGACTCCACTTGCTTAAAATTCCTCTGAACGAGACTGTAAATGGTGGTTCCATATGTAATTGCATGTGTAATGTTTAACATTTATATGAAATCCCATTACCAGCTTTCGTAAGAGAAGGCCGGTTTGGTTGCTGGTATGGATGAGCACTAAAAGAATATGAAGGAAAAACTTACCGACTGACTAATGATGGAATGAGCACCATCAGGCAGCTTTCCAGTCGGCTCTACTTTGGTAGGCAGTCCATTGTGTAAACGAAAAGTATGCATCATGAAGCGCATAGGAGCTTAGCCTGAAACCGAGGATAGATAGTGTAAGTACTGTCAAATATAATGATAATTATAATAATGATAATGATAATCGTAATTATTATCACGCTACTACTGCTGCTACCACAAATAATAACAATCTAAGCAGATCTATGGACAGGAGTTTTACTGTTTATTTTTAACAGTACCATGCTGTCAGATATCCCAAATGCAGCATTTGCCAGGTGGTGTAACGTGCTACGTTTGACTTTGCTTCAGGTATACAATGATTCAGCGAAGAACTGCACTGGCAAACAGTGTTTTGAACTGACAAAATTCCCATGTTGTCCTTTGAAATGATGAAGTGGGGGCTGGCACCTCTTCTGCTGTCAGTGGACAGGTCTCACAGTGTGTCGTGTCTGACAGAGAGAGATGTGGTTTTTGAATCCATTACCTGACGATATGTCTGATGAGAAACCTTTGATAATCAGCTGTGTTATACTTTTTACCATGACGTGCATCACGAATGCAAGAATGCTTCAGTTACATGTTAGAAGT
Source organism: Conus betulinus (assembly GCA_016801955.1). Classification (NCBI taxonomy): domain Eukaryota; kingdom Metazoa; phylum Mollusca; class Gastropoda; order Neogastropoda; family Conidae; genus Conus; species Conus betulinus. The sequence continues at coordinate 425,122 of JADBJO010000759.1, read as the reverse complement.
GTTGAATAAGAGGAGAGTTGAGGATTAAAAAAAGAAAAGAACTTGTTTGAAATGAAAAAAATGGGAAAGGCTATAGGCTCTTATATGCTGCTAGCAATTAACAAGACTGAGGAGGGAAGATTGTTGGTGTACTTCCGTCTTGCAGACTGTTAATGACTTTGGAGAGAGAAGGCAAGGAAGATACAGTGAAATACGAAGGGAAAAAAAAGAAAAGAAAAGAACTGAAGCATAAACCCTCTGTCAGCTAAAGTTTGTGTGTGTTGTTGAAGGATATTCTGTCAGCAGCCAGGTGTTCTGTTTTAATGACAAAGAACTGCCATTTCTGCTTCCTAGAAAAGAAAAGACTGTCATTGAAGCATGATCTCTCTGTCAGCTAAAGTCGTGTGTGTGCTGGTGTTGGACATTCTGTCAGCAGCCCGATGTTCAGGTTTATTGGCAAAGAACTGCCATTTCTGCTTCTACTGGGTGGCTGCCGGACGATGACTGACCAAAGTCCGTTTGCTTTGTGTTCAGGACCAGTCTGTACATCTTCTTCATCCTGGTGCTGGGAGCCACCTGTGTCCGCTCCTACCTGCTGGATGACTACATGATAGCGGAGAAGGTGAGTGCTCTTCCACCCCTTCAGGAGATCCTGCAGATGATGGGGGGGTTTGTTTAACAGGTGAGTTAATGTTGCTTTATAACCCTGCTGACCACAAAGGGCCATATCAGGGCTGCCACATGTTCAAGTCAACTCACAAGTCATTATTAAAAAGAAAAAAAGAAAAAAAAATATTCACATAACCATTTGAAATACAGTTTCTAAAAGCACAGCTGAACCTTCATTAAAAATCTTTCTTCCATGAAATCTTAGATCAAAATAAAAAATGTTACTCTCAGAAATTCAAAGATCACATCAGGTCGGACATCTCTGAACAAGGTTTTACAAGTAAATGATTAACCAGATCATTTCTTTTCATTTTATGCACATGTGTTGGGGTTATATATTACAGGTGTAATTGCTATGATGATACACAGGTTGCTGATTGATGTTTATGGTGAGTGACAGGTGAGACAGCGATGGTGAGACAGGTTTTTCATAATAGGTATATCACGATGATGTTAACAGGTGTCAGGAGCAGGGGGTGTGTTACAAGTGTCAGTGACAGATGTGTCTGGTGATGTTATAGTTGTCAGCGACAGCTGTGTTTTGATAAGCATTAAAAGAGTCAGTGACAGGTACATAATTTGAACATTGAAGTGTCAGTGACAAGTGATTTATTGGTAATGTTACAGGTATCAGTGACAGGTATGTTATGATAATGATCAGACGACAGTGACGGCTGAGCTCTGGGAGTTTTGCAAAGCGTCAGGGACATTTAACCATCAACTGTAAGTCCTGTGCCCTGTGATCTTGAAACTTAGTAGAGGTCGTGTAGCATATCAAATTGACTAGTCTGCATGCAGTGACACCTTGATGAAACTGAAGGTGAAAGTGAAACAGACAGGTGGAATTTGGTGGTGTTGCAGGTGTCGGTGACAGGTGTTTTTGTGGCTGTCAGGACTGTACCTGTCCTCCGTGTCGTCATGTATGGGCAGTCTGTATGGTCCTCCCCGCATTCTGCAGTCCATCGCCAGCGAGAACGTCATCCCCGTCATCCGTGTGCTCAGCCATGGGGTCAGTGGGGGTTTGGGGTTTTTTTTTTGTATGTTTGTTTTTATCCTAGGTCATGTTTGGTTCTCTTCCTGCTCCCTCCCAAGACATAAAGCATGTATATGTAAAAATTTGAAAAATGGCATGAGCTTTGTGAAACTCCAGGCATGAAGATCCAGATGTTTATCAAGAGGAGAATGGATATTGTTGATGGTTGGTGTCACTATGAACCGTTCTGTGGTGAAAGTAAGTTGGGCTGATCATAATCTGTGTCCAGTAATGCTTTATTCTACCACCAGCTCCAGCCGACAAGGAGTATCAGCTGGCTGTGAACTTGATATATTGAACTTCAGAACTCTGAGGGGGTATCATTGTGGGTTGTTTGTAACTGTCATGGACAGGCATATCATTCCTTTGAATGGTTTATGACCAAAAGCTGAAGTTAAGCAACAAACACAGCTCTCAGTACAAACAGCTTCTGATAAAATTTTTATTAGATTTACCATCTCAGATAAAATAAAGGAAAACTATATCAAAGTGTGACTGTGTCAGCTAGGAGGAATCTTAATCAGCTTTTTGCTCTTTCTGAAATCATCTCCTCATTGAACCGAGACTAGTCACTTGGCCAACAGCCATAGGAAGCAGAAGAAATATACAGCTATTAAATGTGACAGGACTTGTCGTTAACCTCCTTGGACAATGACTGTTCCAGTCAAACTGATGGTTGTATAATACAGTGGTGTGAAAAGGTTCAAAGAGGGCGTGTTTGTAAATGTAAACTGAAATTTTGACAGAAGCTTGTATGTTTATATGTTTGCGTTTATAGCAATAAGTGTTTCTTCTCATAGTAAATGAAGAAGTCTAGGTTTGTGACTCAATGTGTTTGGGTGAGCATATGTCTTTATTTGTGTGTAATCATACTTGCATATGTATGGATAGCGTTAGATGTTGAACTCCACACTTGCCACATACATGCTTTGATCTGTCTGATCTGCAATGCAATGTCAGTTTATCTGCCATCTGTCCAAATAAACCATGTGATCTAGGTATATTGGGTAATGAAAATATAGTCTGTTACATCATCTTATTAACCGTTTGTCTCCCTTGACTTAATTGTTATTTCCGAAACCTTTAACTTTGACATGCTGTCTGTCGATAATCTGTAAATGCTTTAGTTTTGACTTGGGGTTTATTGAATACTCAGTTCAATTCTATTAAAAATCATATTAAAAAAATCATCACTGACGTGTAGATGTGTCTGGTGTACCAAGTCAACCGTGGATTGATCTGCAGTCGAGAGTGAAAGGCTCAAAGTATCCCCAATATGTCGTTCTGCGTGTGACAAGGGGCAGTGTATCAGAGACACATTACAGTCATGATGATTGATATACAGCAAGGCTTGAACTGAGGTCAGCATGTTGCAAAGTGAGGCGACTGCAGGTGGAAGTCTAAACAGATTTTATAAGAATTTAATTGACTCCACCGAACGACATGGACAAACAAATCACAAGACAAAAACACAATGCGTTTCAACCTTCTAGGTCTTCTTCAGGCAAGACAAACAACACACAGGGCAACAAAAATTAACGAGCAAATGCTTATCTTCTGCAACTTCAGCCCAAGATGGGAGTTGTGATTTGTTTGTCCACGTTGTTCGGCAGAGTCCTTTTAAACACTTTTTAAAGTTTGAGGACAGTATGTCAGAGAGTCGGTATGATCGTTGAGGACTGGCATGGTGGTGTGCAGCGGGGGCCGAACAAAGTGCCAGTGCCGGCCCTGGTGGTGATCACGCTGGTGGTGCTGCTCTTCATCTGCATCGGCGACGTCAACTCCCTGGCCCCTGTGGTCACCACCGCCTTCATGCTCACCTACGCTGCCATCGACTACTCCTACTTCGCCCTGGCCATGTCCTACGACAAACGCCAGGACAGGGAGGCGAGGTGAGTGTGTGTGTCATGTGTTATGATCGACAGCAGGAAAGAGAATCAAGGTGAGTGTGTGCCATGTGTTATGATAAACAGCAGGAAAGAGAAGCAAGGTGAGTGTGTCATGCCCTATGATAGATGCTAAGAAAGAGAGGCAGTGTGAATGTATGGTTGCAGCAAAAGGTGTGGTTTATTGGTCTAGCTGGGTGAAGTTTGGATTTTGTCTTTCTAGTTAAAGAGGCTTGGTTTGTTTATGTCTGCGCCCACCCTCACCCTCCACCCCTAACATCTCCCAACAGAAATTTGGCTGAAAAATAAAGGCCTTCTTTCTGTAATTTTTCTCTGACAGAAATGTGAACTACTCCGTTGATGTATGTACATATGAGTGTGTTTGAGTCTGTCTGCCTCTTGCCTGACTGGTTGACATGGGTATTGAACCAAGAACCCCTTGGGTCAAGGGAAAACAACTCTGTATCCATCAGACCAACCAGGCTGCTGCCAGCATAAAGCACTTGCTGCTCTTTTCCCCAGTGAGGAAAGAAAGGGCTGACGACTGTGGTGTGTGGTGTGTGTCTCAGGTTCACCAGCAGTGCTGCCACAGGACCCGACAAGGACCCGAAAGCCGTGGACACTGACCCTGTCAACGGCTTCCTGTTCCATGACAAGGCTGTCGACATCTCTTCACACAAGGTTTGCCTTCACTTCGCTGTCTGTCTTCTCCAGTTGTTTCCTTCTTAGGATATTTCCTCATACAAGGTACACCTTCACTTCACTCTCTCTGTCTTCCCATGTTGTTTCTTTCTTAGGACATTTCCTCACATAGGGCACACCTACATTTCCCGGTCTCTCTGCTGCCAGGCGTTACTTTCTCTGCTTTGTTTTTTAAGACATCTCACATAAGGTATACCTTCAATTCCAGTCTGTCTTCTCTGTGGTGTTACTTTCTCTTGTTTCCTTCCTGTGAGGTCTCCTCACACACAGTACAGCTTCTGTTTGCTGTCTGTCTCCTCCTCCCTTGTTTTACCTCCTGTGGTTTTTTCTTCTAATGAAACATGCCATGCTTTTTCAGTCTCTGTGACAGTCTCTCTGCTGCGTTGTCTGTCCCCATCCTTCTCTCAAACTCTCTCTCTTTCTCTGTGTATCCCTTCCTCTGTGACTGCCTCCTGCTGTTTGTCTTTCTCAGTCTGTGGATTTCCTCCCTTCCTCTCTGACTGTCTGCCTGTCTGTTTGTCTTTCTCAGTCTGTTGATTTCCTCCCTTCCTCACTGACTGTCTTCTTGTCTGTCTTTCTCAGTCTGTTGATTTCCTCCCTTCCTCTCTGACCATCTTCCTGTCTGTCTTTCTCAGTCTGTTGATTTCCTCCCTTCCTCTCTGACTGTCTTCCTGTCTATTGATCTGACTGTCTTCCTCTCTGACTGTCTTCCTGTCTATTAATCTGACTGTCTTCCTCTCTGACTGTCTTCCTGTCTGTCTTTCTCAGTCTGTTAATCTCCACCCTTCCTCTCTGACCATCTTCCTGTCTGTCTTTCTCAGTCTGTTGATTTCCTCCCCTCTCTGACTGTCTT